>JAYMFT010025850.1:0-16220 GCA_038088735.1 Panulirus argus
CCATTTCCCGCATTAGCGAGGTAGCGTTAAGAACAGAGGACTGAGCCTTTGAGGGAAAAACCTCAATCGGCCCCTTCCCTGTTCCTTTTTTGGAGAAGCAGAAACTGGAGGGGAGGATTATATATATAGTATATATATATATATATATATATATTAATCAATAAACTTGTTAAGCATGTGAACAAGTACTTTCATAGAATAAGAGAAGTGGTGGAAGAATGGAATAGAATGATCAAGAGATTGGGCCCCACTGATGTAAAACTCCCTCCTCATACAGTACAAATACGTAATTACATAATCAATGTCCATATGCAGTGATCCTAGATTCACCTCATTTGCTGAAAAGAAAGCACTGTAATTCAATGCCATGGTCAATTCTTTTTCATCTTCGTTCTTCATTCAAATATCACCAAATTCTTTGCTTTACTCAGTCTACCATATTCACTTGCAACAAGGAAGTTAAGAGTGTAGAGACATAACCTGCCACAGGAATACTGTCTCTCTTTGTGGAAGCCGGAAAGTTTGTGAACAAAAAAAAAATTAAATTGCACTGATAATGGAAACTCCCTCTAATATACATATTTCTTCTCTTGGGAGGAAAGGAGAGGCAAAAAATATCACTACATGAAAAAAATATTTTGCAATATCATTCATTCCTTTAGTTTTATTTTGCCTGTGAATATTTCTTTTGACAGGATGAAAGTTATTGCTCTCACCCTCTGCACCATTTGTAAACCTAATTTGTGATCTCTGTTGGCTTCTATCAGAACCTACTAATGCAACAGACTGATCAGCTACAAAGATCATTAGTTCTAAATTGAATACATATCAAAGTAATCATATCCTTTGTCATTAATGGTGATTGTTAATTATGACAAAGTTTTACTACAAGTATTTCATGCACTATTTTTCATAATCAGGACTGAAGAGATGAAGTTTAATAAGTCTGCTTACCTTGTTTATCACTGGCTTTTGTTCCTGGTGCTATCTCGCTAATACAGGAAACAGTGATCAAGTAAATAAAAAATATATCTATTTTCATACTTGATCTCCATTTCCTGCATTTGCAAGGTAGTACCAGGAACAACAAAAAAAAAGAAAAATGGGGCACATCCGCTCAGATCCATTTTCTAGTTGTCATGAGTAATGTACAAATACCACAGGCTCCCTATCCACAACCAGGCCCCAAAAGACTTTTCTGTGGTTTAACCCAGACATTTCACGCACCCTGGTTCAGTCCACTGACAGCAAGTCATCCCCAGTATACCACATCATTCCAATTCACTCTATTCTGTGCATGCCTTTCACCCTACTGCATGTCCAGGCCCCAATTGCTCAAAATCTTTTTCACTCCATCCTTCCACATCCAACATGTTCTCCCGCTTCTCCTTGTTCCCTGTACTTCTGACACATATATCCTCTTTGTCAACCTTTCCTCAATCACTCTCTCCATATGTCCAAACCATTTCAAAACACCCTTTTCTGCTCTCTCAACCCCTCTTTTAGTAACCACACATCTCTCTTAATCTTTCATTATCTAATCAATCAAACCACCTCACACTACACACTGTCCTTAAACTTGCATTTCGAACACACCCATCTTCCTCCGTACAACCCTGTCTATAGCCCATGCATAGCAACGTATAAGATTGTTAGAACTACTGTTCCTTCAAACATACCCATTTTGCTCTCCAAGATAACCAGTGAACTGAGAAGAATAAGTATTAGTTCTTTAGAACTGAATTTGAATTACCCACTATGAGGCCTAAAATTCTGTTCAGCATTTCTACTGCTTTTTCAAACTACTTACTTAGCTTTACATGCATCACAGATCATTAAACTTATATGTTTTTCCTCATGCATTTTTGAAAGCCATAAGAATTCTTACTTGAGGCTTTTTTTTCTCAGATCAACAACCAAAGTTTTAAACTCCACTCATATAGAGCAATTTCATCATCCATAACTGAACCCAGTCCATCAATTTGTCTATGTTAGACTGCAACTGTAGACATCAAATTTTTCTAGTAGCAGATTTATATATCTCACAGCAAGCCCATCACCAGCGGTACAGATACATATCAAAGCACAATACTGGCCTCAAAACTGATCCCTGCAGCATAATATTTGTAATGTCTGAACATCCTGAAGCTTTACCATTAGTTAGTATCCTTTGTTTAGAGTATGTCAACCAATTTCCTAACCACTGAAGTACAACAACCATCTACGCCATGCGCCTTAATCTAATCTTTGATGTGGAACTCATCCAATACTTTCTTAAAATCGAAACAAATATTGGTCACATTGTACACATTGTAATTGTTGATTATATCATAAAATTAATAAAGCAGTGTTGTAAGACATGTATGATTTCATCAAAAAACCATGTTGCAATTTGTTACTCAAATCATCATTGAAATAAATTAGTCTTGTCTTGAATTATGGTTTAAATTAGTCTACCAACAATGCATGTCAAACTACCATGGCAATAATTTCTGTGCATAAACTTATTAACTATAATCCTGTTGACCTTCCCCTGTGGCAAGTGATTTACTGACAAGAGCAGTCAAGGGCTTAACTATCAGCTGTTTTATTTATTGATGTTCATTCCATTTAATGTTGACAACATACCTTGATCTTGTACTATCAATATGTTAAACCGAATGAACCCTATCTATCTATATCTCTGATGCCTGTTACTAACGGGAACTCCTTTAAGTGGATGACCATGTCAAGAGTCTCCATAACTAGTGAACTCCAGTGCCGCTTTTTAGCCTTTAGTGCTTCTACCTTTGAAGGCCATAAGCAGAGGTAAACTCTAGCAGAGGATTTGCAGAGCTCCTATCTAATGTACCTACTGACTACTTCTGCCCAATGCTCCTCCCTAATGCTCCAATCTACTACTTCTGTCTATTGCTCCTAACATTTTGCTAAAAGGTAGAGCTAGCGCATAATGCTCACTGCAGGAAAATCTAGGGTTACGAAAAATGAGCTGTGTGAGTTAACTGTTGTCAAGTATTATATAAGACTAGGAGAGATTGTATGTTTGGGGATGGAATGCCAGTATTCCACATGTGGGTGAGGCAGAAAGAAAAGACAGCTATGTGGGTCAGAAGAGTGCATATTGACGACTGAAGTGCTGGCTCACTACGCATGAGTCACTAACCCTCCCGATACCCAAGTGGGTAGTTCTGGTATTATAACTGCCTGGTTGTTGGCTGCCTTCCAACTACTAACTACCAGCGCCCCTATCAGATAAGCCCTAGAAAGCACTCCGTGGTTGCCCCTGGCTAAGTCCACTAACAGCAAGTCACCCAGTGTATACCGCACTGCTCAAATTTGCTTTATCCCATGCATGCCTCTCATCCTCATGAGTGTTCAGATCTCAGTAACTCAAAAGCCTCTTACACTTCATCTTTCCATCTCCATTTCCTTCTCATTCTCCCACTCCCTATAGCTCCCTCCACTTGAAAATCATATTCTCCTAGTTAGTCTCTTCTTCTTCAACCTCTCTATAGTTGGTAAAGTTATGGAAACTATCATTCAGGATAAGACTGTAAACTGCTCATAGGACCATCACTTAATATAAGTCTCAGCATGGTTACTAACAAAATTACTTGTCTTACAAACATTGCTTGATCAACATGTATGATGAAAGTAAAGCAGCTGATGTCATCTACTTATGTCTTCAAAAAGCATCAAATAAAGTTCTACATCAAATGTAACCAACAAAAGTTAAGTCACATGGTACAGATGAGGCTGTACTTTGGCAGTTTGAAAATTGGTTGACTGGATGTAAGTCATGATTTTTTCAAAGTTATCAGAGATGGCATTAACTGAAGCCCTAATTGAGGCCATCTCATTAATTCTATACATATGTAAATATCTTTTTTTTCAGACTTGATCACCATTACACATGTTAGCAAGGTAATACCAGGAACTGACAAAGAAAGGCCGCATCTTCTCACATCCATTCTCTAGCTGTTATTTGTAATGCATCAAAACTACAGCTCTTTATACACCTAGTCTACACTAAGTGCCCATTTTATCAACCAACCCTAAGGGCAGATGAACAACTGGGTTGACTGTATATCAACTGTCAGAACCAGGATTTGAAGCTACACACTTGACCCTGTGGGATCCATGAATGCATTACAGTCAGGAACGCTAGTCACTACACCATGAAGGTCAAGCCTCAAAACAGTTGAGAAGAAAGTGGTATGCCATAGGAACAAGTCTTACGACCAGTTCTCTTCCTCATATAAATATCAGTAATATTGATAATGGGTTGCAATTTATGATACCAAATATCTAAAACAGAAACTGAACATCTGCAGCTTCAAATGTAAATAGGCAAATTGATGAAATGGAGTCACAGGTGGTAAATCAATGTTAATATAAATAGGTGAAAAGTTTTACATATCAGTTGTAAAAGAAAAACGTAAGCTGTAGCATGAATTCTGTTGTACAAAGAAAAGGTAAATGTGGAAAAAGACTTGGGTGTAATAATCTCAGGTGATCCACAGCCAAGTAAAAAGTACATAGAAGCAATTAAAAGGAAGAACAAAATTCTTGGATTTATCGGCTAGACTATCGAATTTAAGTCCATGGAAAATATTCTCAACATTTACACATCATATCATTGGTACTTCCCAAGATGAATATTCTGTTCGGTTTTGGTTACCCTACTTGAAAAAAGACATAGATAGTGTGGAGTGAGTACAGAAGCAAGCTACTATGATGATTCCTGGACTAAAAAACAGATCCTGTGAGAGTAGACTACAACTTTAATCTATTCAGCTTGGAAAAGAGGAGGTTAACAGGTGATCCAATCTAATATAGGCATCCAAAATTATCAAAGACTTCAATAATCTTGATCAAATATGCTACTTAATGATGGATTTGTCCAATTTTATTAATAGTAATGGTTAAACTAGGGGGAAGATGTTTTACCTAAAATGAGACAGTGTACTTTCTATTCTACAGGACTGCTAATAAATGGAGTGATTTATCATTTAGAGTAGATGAAGGCAATATCAATGATACATTTAAGAAAACACTGATATATATTTTGCTTCAGATTCATGACTGAAATTATTTACATCTTAGTTTTTTGACATGTTTACAGTATTCTTATCTTTGAAATATCTGTCTATCTACTACTTCCATACTGATCTATGATTTCCAGATCTCTTCCTCGTCCACAGACAGCATTGAAAGGACCCAATGGTCTGTTATTGTTTGATTTACTTTGTATTCTTTTGTATTACACTAGCTTCAGTAAAAAAATGAGTAGCAGCCTCTTACAAGATCCTCAAATCCAGCAGCTTCTCCTTAACACCCATAAGGAATAATACATAATCCAATAAAGCTTATTGACCCCCAACCCAATTCACTCAAAAATACAAATATTTAAGATCACCTTTTTCAACATATCACTCAATGAGCTGCATTTTCATTTATACAGGGTACCCTATGCCACTTAGTTATACCATTACCACATCACCCACTCCTGCAATCAAATCTCCCACCACTAATATTCGATCTCTTGCATCAAAATTGTGAAAACACTCCTTCAGGTCCATCCAAAAGACTTACCTTTCATCCTCAGTTCTTTCACTAACTCTTACCAAATAGTCAACGAGAAAAAGGCAGCCATGAGCCACAAACCACAAACTTCTAATTTTCCATTCACCCGTGAAAATGATCTAACAATAACACCATTTGTAACTAGAGAAAATACATGCCCAAAATATCACTGATTTTCCACTTGCAACAATAACATCCTAAACTTCTCAGGATATAGGGAATAGCTTGCACCATTTAACCTGTTCATTTGCATCCACTGCTTAGTTCACTGTATTATTCAACCCTTCTCTACATCCCAAACCAGAATTATTACACCCAATCTGAAGAGACAAATGCATAAGAGCACAAGAAAAAAACATGCCCTTGGGATGAGGATACTGATCCTACTTCTAGCAAGCTGGATAAAATCTTTCATCAGTTTTTATTGGTCATTTATGCTATTTGTGCATATGAAAAGGCAATTAAACCTTTGTAAATTCTTAGTCCATAATCACGATATAACCTGCTCTGATGACGAAGAAAAAAAAGCTTTAAGTGTTTGTCATTAAAGCCACTCCAGATCTGTTATACTTAGCTGGGTTAAATCATTCATACAGTACTAAAACAATAAAGATATGAAATTCTAATAACATAATCTATAGGCATGAAATTTCAATCACAAAACCTATATCTTTACCTTCAGTCTTACTGTAATAACAATGAAATTTTGTAAGTATCCTCCAAAAACAAAGTTTGTAAATAAAAATGGTTTGCAAGAATTGCACTTAACTGCTAAATCATGACCTAATATTCAAAAATTAATATATATCACGAAATTTTATCTACATTGGGGTATCGGATTCTAACCCCTCTACATAAAATTACACATTAAACAAGAGGTCATATATAAAAGTAACTAAAGAAATATCATGAGATCAGGTAGCATTCTACAAGTATATGGACCAGAGATACTTTTCCATGAACTGATTCAATCTTAATAAAGCAATGTGGTAGGAAGCAAAAATTTTAGCACAAATGGAGGATGAAAGTCTCTATTAACTGCTGATCAGTGTTGCTATGCAAGGAATATCACCCAATAAGCAATAGTCCGATCAACAATTCGTTCTTTCATTCTAATTCTTCAAAAGAAGTACCCTTATCTGCAAGCAAGTGTTATGAATAAAATGGTTTCCTGAAAAAAGAAAGTATGATTAACCAAATAATTACATAAAGAGGAAACATCATTAATCATTGATACCTGAAAATAAGTAATTTTCAAGTCATACCTACAATTTCAAGATGAACTTTCTTGGCATAATTCATAGCTAGATAATACCTTACTTTTGGGTTAAGAATCATAATTCTTATCATATCAAATTACAAATGTCATGCAGTTGTTTTATCCAAACTATATATACACATTGATACTTTTGGGCACAAGTATGATATTGCGCAGGCAATTCTTAATTACCAATACATACCGCATACCAAACATTACTGGAATGTGCATAAACTGTAAAGTAATTCAGTTTTGAAATTCAATGCTGTATAGCATGAAAATATTTCAAAAGCAATCTATGCATATATACTCCAAGTGATTAAATAAAACAAAAAACCAATGTGTCAAATTTCTTTCAACTTTAATGCAAAATGTCCACTATCATAATCCACATACGCTAATAAGTTACTCTGACATTAATCTAGTCTTCCTCTTGCAGTAACAGTTTCAAATGCTTTGTAAATGTACTGTATGATATTCCATTTTTCAGCAATTTACAATATGGACTTCATATGATCATATTTCTCTCTAATATTGAGCAGTGAGCTCAATCATCAATGTCCACATTCTGCAAGACCTTGCTAATAATGCTGATGTAATGTCAAATGTCATGCCAAAACAATGTTGAGAAAGGGTTTTATTTTGTTGCACATGAATGGATCATTTGCTTCATCATCCACTTCCAGTTTCACTTCACATCAAAGTCAATTCAAGCTTCCTAATGTGTTTCACAGAATTTGCTATACTTTCAAACATGTTTCATTCACTGAAGGAGATCAAAGAAACTGAACTGAGATAAAATTTAGCCATATGTCATAACAAAGCATTCCAGTTGTGTAATGCACATAGGGTAAAAAAAAAAAAAGAAAAAAAAAAAAAGGATCATTTCCAACAAGTGGCCATAATCAGAAAAAGAGCATGAACTATGTTAGAAAAGATATCAAGAATTACTATTCTAGCATCATATTAATGGATGAATGGAATAAGTTCAGTGATAAAACAGTAAATACTAGCTTTACACAAAATTTTAAATAGCTGCATGACAGTTCTGAAAGTTCACGAGATGTGGCCTATGATGCATAACTCCATTCCCCATACTGCGAAAAGAGTTAACAACAATGATCTTAAGGCATTCTACAAAAACAGCATGATGATTCTTATGTCTTTCGATAAAGTATATACTTGGGGTATCATTATGGAGTCACTGCGGAAACTCTGGTGGCTAACTAGCAATGGGCTTATCATGGCAGTGTTTTCCAAAGTTTCCTTATTCAAAGAACCCTGTAATCGTGTAATAATTTCTGGAGCCCCGATCTTATCCACCCATTCTTTTCCCTTCCTTCTTATGCAAAATCTTATTGCCTGACGAGCATTGAGCAAGCTCAAGCTATGAGAGCTCCAATCATAAACCAGAGACATATCCTATGACAATGTGTCCATCCATCCATGCCAATGACACTAAGACACCACCCACAGTGAGCCACTCTGAAGTGTCAATTCCTACCTGACCTTTATTTAAAGCCAGCAAATTTAATGATGTGTTACTGAAAAAGGAAAAAGGCATACCAACTGTTCTTTTCATCAGCAAAAAAAAAAAATGATATAAAAAGTTATCTAGTAAATGTATATTTACAGTTTGGATTCAATTACATCAAAGCAATGGCTATTCACTTCCTGTCTCCACGCATATCTCATAACTCAACTTCAGGTTTGGATGTCATACTCTTTACAGGTGCACCAGAATCTTCAAACTCACTGATAGAGGAGCCTTTTGTTGCCTCACTGAGAAAGTTGGTTAAAGCTATCATACACACTGAAACCAATAGATCATTACATAGTAAAATCAATGCCATACTAAAAACTTCACCCAAATGTTATATATCGTAGAAAATCACTGAGACTTTTGATGACATGTAATGGCATATCATATCAAAATAATGTTAAAAACATCCTTGATTAAAAAAAAAATAGTTTCCTTTACAGAATGGTTACTGATTTACATAATCATTTTACCAATAGTAAGCAGGGCTTAGAAGTTGAAGAAAACTGAGAGGTAAAAAAACTATAAAAACACATCTGATATGTTACTAAAACAATGTAAGAAGCATGGGGAAAAAGTCATGAATTACCCTAACTCATCTAACTTTGATGGTTATCATGAAATCCTATAACTCCAGCTGAAATGCCACCAGAGAAACAGAAACATCAAATTCTCCTGCTGCTTGGGATCACAAGACCTCTTGCTGTATCACATCTTTGTTAGAAACTGGGTATTATTACTGTTTCAGATATCCAGCAAATTTAGGAATCTTAAGTCCTGGAATCAATAGTTTAAGTAATTTTAGGATCCTTTTCTTCTATAACCCCATCTCTGAGTCTTCTGAGGTTAATGTTAGAAACTGGGGTATTATTACTGTTTCAGATATCCAGCAAATTTAGGAATTTTAAGTCCTGGAATCAATAGTTTAAGTAATTTTAGGATCCTTTTATTCTATAACCCCATCTCTGAGTCTTCTGAGGTTAATGAAGGTAATCACACCTGTGCATAGGTTACCAAAGGTCATACTTAGTCAGCTTAGGTTAGGTTAGGTTAGGTTAGGTTCGTTAAGTTAGGACTGGTTTACTTGAAATTGGTTTTCCGGTGGTTGTTGATGTCTTTTAAATGATTCTGACCTTCAATTCTACAGCAGACCACTATTTTTGTGATTTCCTCCCACCCAAAACCCCGGATCCTATTAAGTGTCCCCATCATTGCTGGATAAAGGAGGGGGACCTCTCAAAAGAAAGTGATTTGCGGTAGAAATGAGGGTCAGACTCGTGCAAAACACACCAAAAACGGACAGAAAACATAAATTTCAACTTCCAAACATGTGGATGTCCAAAACAATCTTACTGAATCTGGGTGTGTCGATAATTTCAATTTCCTCTTTACTTTTTATACCTGCCCCGGGATCAATTTCCATATGGCTAATTAACATTAAAGATGAACCTCTGCTAGTAGGATGGCTTGATGAATTTTTCATAGGGACTGTTAAAGTTTTACAAATGCATTACCTAAATTTACTTTGTAAATAATTCACATTTTTAGACAATATTATCACCTTATTCAGGATTGCACCCTAACTTTTATCATACTTACCAAACATTATACCCGTATGACAGAACATAATCGTTCAATGCCCAAAGGTTATCATTAATTATGCAGGGCTTAAAGTGATTAATTTCCACAATTAATAATCCAACCAATGCTTTCTCGGTCTGAAATTACTCGGTGTAATATACTATTACATAATACAGAGATATTCCTGTGTGACTTATGTAGGGTAATATCCTTAAACTTCATAGGTACCAGGAAAATGCACTTCATTCAAGGTCTCCCAATAATAAAAACGCAAAATATTTCATATAAAGCCTCGAGGATTCATCATCCGAGAAACAGCACTTAACATCAACTCTTCAATTATTACGTTGGGATGTACCTTTGCTTGATCTAATGATCTTTTAACTATTTGATGCTCACCTTTAGATATCCTTCGGTTAGCAGATTCACCTCGTTGTGCATCACTTGCGTCATGATGAGTTACTGAAAAGATTTTTTTCTCAAAAAAATTTTGTCGTCTTAACTCAATTTCCGTTGACACGCGACAGGTCAGTCCGGTTGTAAAGGGAAAGCAATTGTAAAATACTTTTTTTGATAATAACAGTTTCATCACTCGCTTATGTACTAGAATCAATAGATAGAAATTAGTTTTCATATTCAAATCTCAAAACCGGTTTATCATGACCACGAACTTGGTCAACCTCTGAGCCCTCCCATTTATCTTTTATTCGACATTTATTATACGACATTTTACCCTCACTCGAAGCTATTTGAGTGTTATACAGTTTATCAAACA
Source organism: Panulirus argus (assembly GCA_038088735.1). Taxonomy (NCBI): domain Eukaryota; kingdom Metazoa; phylum Arthropoda; class Malacostraca; order Decapoda; family Palinuridae; genus Panulirus; species Panulirus argus. The sequence continues at coordinate 10,741 of JAYMFT010025850.1, forward strand.
ACCTGACTAGTTTTTTCCCAATACTTTCATTATGCGGGGTGACTGGTTATCCATTTCAACAAAGTTTTTTAGGAAAAAGTTACTGAAGAATGTGTAAAGGGAATGGAAAGCAGAACTGAGCAGTGAATAAACGCAGATAGCTGGAATAGATTATACAGTATTAAGTACATGTACAAGTATTCAAAAAAATAATATCACAGTAACGAAATGAATATCAGAAAATTAACTAAATCAATAATGTTCGGGGAAATATACAAGAGATAGATGGAAAACTGGAGGTTGATACTGAATATACAATCATATGTGTTCATCCAGAGAAAAACTAATAGGCAATATTGCCCGTGGTAGAGAAACGGCTATTCCACTGCAAGTAATAGAATACCCTTCGTCTCATATAGGCTCACAGTAACAAGTAAAACACCCTTATACCAACCATCCCTTGTCAGACTTCAGCGCATTCCCGACTGCTACACAGCCTACTTTCACATACGCCCGGCTGCCTTTTTTTTAGATTTCAGTGGGACTGCGTATGCACCAAGGTACTGATTCACTTCCACCTTGTGTACTACCCGCTGCCAGTTCGATATTTTGTATATCTGTGATCGTATGCACATACGCGAAGGTCCGAGAGATGGTAGCAATATACGACGTCGCTGAAGAGGACGTCAGCGTTCTGCCAGTTCTTCTTCGATCGTTGGTCAAGCTCTAATTATACAGTCACTGAAGGTGAGACACGAGAAGGCGGACGGCCTCCCTTCCGGCTTCTCGTTATCTATCACTTTTTTGTTGTTGTTGTTGTTTACGAAAAATTGATTTAGACTTCATTTGTTACAGTAGGAAGATAGTCTGGAGTTTTTATGCTGAAGATGTACTGTACATTCTCAGGTAAAGGTCGTAAGATAAGATTTAGTTCCCTTTACGCTCCTGGACAAGTAATACCGAACCTTCTGTCTTTTCCTGTCAAGACAGAGGCTTCGATAGTTCAGTTTCTATACTTTATTCCTTGATAGAGCTTCATTCAGACGTTGTCCGGGACTTCTGTCCTCAACTGTGCCTGTAACTGAGATTACTGTTCACGTCTTGCTTTCCAAAAGGCTTATTGTTGATACGGTTCATGGGGGTTTCATTTATAATAAATACCTTTATAAGTTACTGCATCTGTGCTAAATCTTCCATAGAATATCCCTCCATAACTGACGAAGTGTGAAATATCATCCATGGCAGTGTAAATGTCCAGTGCATGTGAACTGCAAACGATCATGACCAATGTTTGATTCACTGATAAAGAGCACTTGATAATCTCTCCCTCCTAGGCTGTGAACTCTGTGCGACCCATTGCCCATGTTGCGTGTATTGTATAAATAATGCATAATTAGTGTGATAGGAATCTTTACGTTACAATCAGTCATTAGAGATAAAAGCTATTGATTAATTGGTGGAAATTAGATTCAGGTAATTTCTTGATCCCCCGCTAGGGCCCTAATCAATATGATTCAATTAGACTTTTGTTTATGTCCGGTCGCAACTTGCTATATATACAAATTACACTCATTTTACCTCTACCTCCCTTGACCGTTCATTCCTTCTGGTTGAGTTTTATTATATTAACTTCGAGTGGCATAAACTCTTCGGTATTTTGAAAATTCCAAGGCTCATTATGTAAGAATTTGCAGCAAACTCTGCTCTTCCTAGGCTAGCAAAATTTATTTTAGTATTTATTAATTTATTAATTTCTTCAGCAGGGACACCGCTTGTAGCAACACCCGTTATCTATTTACGTTCGCTATATTTCTTCACTATATGTGACACTTGAAACGATTCAGTAGCAAAGGTAATTATGAAAATATCTCCGTTTTTTGTGGTTTAACGAATATGTTTTAGTAAACAGAAAAAAAAAACTTTTTTAAGGTGTTGGGGAGGGGGTGGGGTGAACATTGAAGAGAAAGTTAATATTTAGGAAAAGAATATATGCAACAGATGAATAAAGTGACTCAGAAACCGAATAAGATCAGTACATATGTCATGGACTGAATTCATCTGCGATGAAGCGATTCGCCACATTTTGCACAACACGCACACATCCACTAAGTGGCCACTAAACTACAGTTACGTATAGGCCACTCCGTGCTAACTAGCACTAACACCCCGACCTGTGCCAGTAATGGCATACCCGAGAACGGGCTATCGTTGACAAGACCCCGTGTTCAGCTTAGTTTTGGCGAATATTTACACACACACACATACAATGTTTATGCTTTATGTATGCATAGGGTGTGTATGAATATAAGTGGAAGGCAACTATATATATATATATATATATATATAGTGAGAATGTATGAGGTCTTAGAATTATCTTACACCTGAAAAAAATTCCAAGGTTTTTCGATTGATGGCTTTAACTTGACTGAACACCTTCAGTGGCCCAGGTAATCAATAGGTTTAAAGCTCAAATAATTAAACAACCAGCCATCAGACAGAGAATATGGATAAGCGTTTGAATGAGATTAAAACAAAGCATTTACCGGATGTTATGGTACAGAGTATAAAGCTTAGTGCATTAAGTATAGATCAATCATATTTAATATATCACATAATGTTATAAATCTGGATCTAATGTGGTCTGAAATTTACTACATTAAACATTTATCCCTCTCAAGCTATCATTTTGACAATGTTTGATAAGAATGGAACAGAGGTGAAAATAAATGTACGTGATTTCGACAAATTTTTTGAAGCCTTTGATTAAATTTGATAAATAAAAGTCTCCGTCTCTATTTAAGAATATAGAAAATGGTGCCACTGAGAGAATTGAAAATAAGGGGACACTGAATGGAAGATCCTTTATGTCTGCTTCGCTTTTCCACTTTCTGTCTCCTTAACAGACAAATCTTGGACATAGCAATATCTTATTGATTAACGATTTGTAATACTTCAACAGTGTTAGATTATATTTGATGCGTAAAACTGTTTGATCGCCGTTTAATTTTATCTTTTTCTGAGGAAGAAAAGGTTCATGGGTACTGTTTTTCTGTAAACATTAGTAAATAGGTTTCATGATAAATGTAGGCCGAAGGGAGAGGGATGGGTGGTTAGACACACTCAAACAGGCCAGGCAGACTTAAGACAATGAGAAAATTTGCATGAGTTTGCATATCTGTCCATAACTGATTTATTAGGTTATATTTCGATGTCAGGACTGAAAGAAAAGAGACGATGCTAATAGTATCTTTACACGACTTTATTCATTGTTTTGCACAGAGTTGAAGGAACAAGAATGACCTCTCCTCTCTCTCTCTCTCTCTCTCTCTCTCTCTCAGAATCCACAATAGTCTTTCATGCCTACAACTAACGAGGAACTGTCAAATAAACTGGAACAAACAGCAGTGAGAGTAAATCGAGGAAAGGTCAAGTTAAGAGGAATATTACGTACAATTACAAAGGACTTGGTTGGTTGGTTGGTTCCTTGGGTCTAAGGCCTTGCGACTTCCAGGTTCGTCATTAACGGCCGTCAACGTCAAGTCGCGTATAACCACCAGCTGGAGAATCGAGAACACCTTTCTTCAGGTGTTCAAGATAAATCCGAAAGGCCATACACGCTCTCACTACATATATGACCCTTGATTTAGGAGAATGGAGTCAACAGTACAAAAAAAAAGTTACTTAGTCACTACTAGATGGTGTTCAGGAGAGAGGAGGAGCTGTTGTAGTTACTGTCGCAACAGCTGCTGGTGTGAGTGATATTCCCATTTTCGACTGGAGGACTTGACGGTCCCTCCTCCTCCCGTGAGAGGGACATTTGCGATGAGCGGCGTTCCCTTCCAGAGGATGGCACTGTCATCCCACCATTACCGTTCCCTCGCGCTGGACTTTTCCACGGGACGTCGCCGAGAGCTTCGTGCGACCCGACCGTTCTGGTGCGATCTGCGAATCTGGATTTAAGCGACAGGTCGAGGATGACGGAGTCTTCGTTGGCTGGTCTCTCCTCCGCCAAGTGTCTTTGGGATGAGAGTATTTCAGTCGTTTTCACAGACAGATCCATCGGCGAATCCCTGTCCCTTTCCATCTCGCTGATTGACGGGCGTCGCTTCTCATCCATGGAGGGCATTTGTTCTACGGGGTTCTCACACATGATCCTCTTCTTCAGGGAAGTGAACCTCTCCGGCGTTTGAGTCGTCGAGGTGAACACCGAAGGGTTCGAGAATAATGCTGGCTCCTTCTCCGCCAACTGACGTATTCTTTTGATGGGTGGCAGCACCAGCAGCTCCTCTGCATAGCGCTTGCTGGGGAAGACGAGGGGTCGCGTTGGTGACTGGGAGCCGCTGAGGTTGGTGTTTGGAGGGGTGGTGGAGGTAGTCGCCACAGACGAACTTCTGAAGGCTTGGGTGCTGTGGGAGCCGTAGCCAGACCCGTAATACTTTGGCAAGTGGGACCGAGCCCCTTCGTGAGTTCGGTGGAGATAAGGGTCGAATGGATGATGGTTGGAGTACGCCGACACAGCCATCGGAAGGCTGGAGAGCAGCAAGGGATTGAGTGGTGGTCCTGGGTATATACCTGAAGGAGGAGGAGGAACCACCGAAAGCTTTGGATACAGGGAGAGGTAGCTGAGGGACGGAGGGCGTCTCGGAGTGACTTCGATGGAGTTGTCGGAGGCGTGGGAGTCGGGACTGCTCAGCGCCGGGGAGGTGCGACGAGGGGAGTGGTGAGAGGCGTCGGTACCACACACATCGATGGTGTCACTCTCGTCCTCACTGGTGCAGCGTCCCCAGCTCCCCGCCTCACTCCCCAGGTCCGTGGGCGTCCCGGGCGGAGGAGGAGATCCAGACTCGTCCAGAAGGCAGTGGATCTTAAACCAGTTAGAACGTCGACCATACCTGAAGGAGACGTAAGATGTTAGGTGCTGTGTCGCCACGCCATACCAGGGTATGTATCGTCTTAGATATGATAGTGTTGTTTGTAAGGTTAAAGTAGTTCACATTCTATGCTATGCCCTCTACCCCCCCCCCCCCACTATCCATATTTAGTTACTGTTTGAAACTCTTACAAAATGCATCATAAACGAGGTGAAAAAAGGGCTAATTCAGTACTTTTCATCAAAAAGCTACAAAGCTGTGATCGTTATAGATTGGCATCTTAGTTTCTTTTATCTCTTTACATATCGAAATCTACTGAGGTCACTAAAGACTGTGGAGTAAGTTTTTCAAGTCTAGAAATACCCCAAACATCTATAGATCAAACTTCTTAGTGTAGCTCACACTCAGACCCCCCTGGGCCCGAACTTGCTGCTAACCCATGATGACCAGAGAACATTGGCATATCCTTAGAAGCAGCTACGATAATTTCAAAAGGCAGATACTCTTATCCACACTAAAGATCCGTACCTGAATACTGGCTAAGACCACACCATAATATATATATATATGTATATATATATATATATATATATATATATATATATATATATATATATATATATATATATA
>JAYMFT010025861.1:0-16220 GCA_038088735.1 Panulirus argus
CCCCCTCTCTCTTTCTCTCTCTCTCTCTCTCTCTCTCTCTCTCTCTCTTTTTTTTTTTTTTTTTTTTTTTTTTTTGGAATGGAACCTTGACCAAGAAGCTTTGGGAGTGCCCAAACAGAACCTTGGATTCCATTTTAAACTCAGTGTTAGTGTGAGTTTATGTCATAGACCTGGCTGAAATGGAACCTTTGCCTTCTTTTTCACATGACTGCAAGGGAATCTTGGATCAGTGGAAACTTGGGTTACCCAATATTAGTCTCATGGCCTTCATCTTTTGCTTTTAACCTATGGGTTTTTGAGAACAGTTTACCCCAAAGGGCTAGTATCATTGGTAGGATCAGTAGTATTGTTAATGGTCAAAAGACTGTTTTGTTCAGGCTTTGGCAGTTTTCAGCTCCATGAGCTGTGGCTACAGTACTTTGAATGGCATCTTCTGTTATGACATAGTACACTTTTGCTACTTTTAGGAAACTGGGGATTTTCCGTTTTGAGTAATTTTAAATCAAACTTTAGGTTTCATTGTTTTGCCTTCATAAGAAGGAGGTTGATTTTAATTGTATCTATATCATCAACTATGCCTTTGCAACAGGTGATGTTCAATTGGTCTGTGAGTCACAACTGTAATGCATGAGCTTGTTTAATCACCTTTCCTCTCGGGTAGTACTGATCAGTTTGGTGATTTTGTCAGGCTTTGCAGAGAGAATGTGAAGATTATGCAATAACTTGGACACTTTAAAGTGTGTCAATAGTGTGGGAAGAATGAGACCACAAATTATCTAGCAGTATGGTGGACTGATTTCCAAAAACTTTATCTGCAGATTTTTTTACTTTAACATTTTTCAGGTCACTCTTGAATAGATTGCTTGAGACTCTGTTTTCTGAGGATTTCAATAGAACCCTTTTCTCAACCAATGTAGAAGGTTTTGAAAATTCTCAATCCTTTATAACCAATGTAATTACCTATTTGTAATTATCAACTTGTACTATATGGGGAGGGAGTTTTACACCCTTAGGGACCCATCTTTTAAACATTCTTTACTGTCATACAGCTTCTTAAATTTATGTATGCTCTCTGCTTTAAACATTTCCTTAGTCATTCTTTTCCATTCATTAACTAAAACTATAAAGTACTTCTTTACATCTCACTTAACAAAAATCTTGCTTTATTTCATATGTCCTCTGATTGCTACATCTATCGAAAAACTGTGCTCTAAGAATCTTCTAAATTTAATTTTTTTTTTTTTAACATAAACACTCAAAACGTCTCCTCTTAGAATCATTTGAATTTTGAAAATATCCTTTTTTTTTATAAAGATAAATCAAACACTTGAAAAACTGTCCACTTAGAATCTTCTGAATTTTTAATGCATCTTTTTGGATGAAAGTAATCAAACACTTAAAAAACTGTCCACATAAAATCTTCTGAATTTTAAACACATCTTTTTTGGATAAAGACTTCAGACACACACAAAATTGTCCACTTAAAACTTTTGAATAGTAAACTCATCTTTTTTGAATAAAATTAATCACATACTCTAAAAACTGTCCACTTAGAATCTCTTTTAGATAAAGATTTCTCAAACAGAGAACAGCTTAAAAAATGAGGGTTCAGTTGTCAGACTTAATTAAACTAAATGTTTAATTGTTATCTAGGCTCCTTTGAGTTGAGCTTTATCCACAAGAAGCATTCATGTTGGAGCCAGAATTTGGTATGGCTTTCACAGCCAGGGCTGTTGACTGAAGCCCATTACACAAGTAAGGTGGAATCTACTTTGACTTATGTCAAAATATCTGATTATTAGGTTCTGTATGGGGATTTTGGTTTCTAACAATTTCTGAATTACACCTCATGTTTAAATCTGATCGATACCTCCATTGTGGATTTGCATATGTTATCTTTACTAGAATACAGTACAATGAAAGCCAGGTACCACTGAGGGTAAAGTCCTCTCTTTAGGTTGTTTATTTTTTCTCATGTTGTTTTGTAAGTTTCTTCCTTCAGATGTTTATTGTGCTTATCCATATGTGAGAAGTGTAGGTTTTAAAGAAAAAAAATATATTTTTCTACTGTAAGTATAACCTTATAGGCATCCATGTAATTTTCCATCCTTTTCTGCTACTCTTTCCTTTTTAATAAACTTTTTTGTGAGTTCTGACAGGAACACATTAGAAGTAGGGAGACTAGTGATTATTGAGTGAATGTGATCATTTGGCTGCAGCTTGCCACATCACTACCTCATCATGTTGTCATAGACTTGATCTAGTCATTCAGTGGTCATTAGGTCTCGAAGAATTATCAGCCAGCCTCATACTTATTTTCTTTGTTGAAGAGGGTGAATCCTTATGGATACCCTATTTTGGGGAATGAAGAGGTATTTTATGACCCCATCTAGCAAGTGCCCTCTCAGATGCTCTTATAGCTCTGACTATAGTAGAAAAATAGTTTTTCATAATCTGAAGGCAATGTACTAGGGTGCAATACCTGATGGCAATGCTTTATGGAATGACTGTTTTCAGAGTTCATGGTAAACCAGTATATTCTCAGTTTGGCAGGGTGGTTGGCATGGTAGAAATGCTTTTAAATGTTCTGGTATTAATCGAGGTTATATGATACACATTTCTGTGAAAGTTAATATATACAGCCTTTGCTACATCATAATCATTGTCACTTTAGAAATGACACCTTCAACATTTAATTTCTTTTATGCAGCATCATTAAGAATGTACATGCATTTCTTATTTTGTAAGCCTTACAGTCTAAGTTTCTCTGCTGAATTCTTGTGTATTATGTCTTATTAGTCCTTTGATTTTGTAAATGGGAGTTATCTGCTTAACATAAATTTAATAGTGAAGGACTTAGGTAGTTCTTATTCTTTATGTTGTATATAGAATACTCTTAGATGCTGTGCAGAGCTTTTTAATGGATCCAATGTTTGTATTGAAGTAAAGATGGTTTATCAGTATGAGATGAATGTGGAAGTGCATCAGAGTTTTTAATGTTACCATGGTTACTAAATATACTTTAGATAGGTTTTCACGTGAGAGAAAAAGAAATTGATAGAGGCACATGTATCAGCTGCCTTAGCACAGGAGAAACTGGGCATCTGCCTGGGACCCCACTTTATAATAGGATTCCAAATATTTATATAATTTGTATTTTCAGCATTGCATCAAGATATTTTCATTGCATTTACATGGTTTGGGCAAAATGGAATTGAAAGAGAAAATGTTCAGCTTGCATACAGGTCATCAAAATTAAGCCTCTAAGCAGCTCCATCCAGACCTCTCACCCTGGGTCCTTGCAACCCTATGGCCACCTTTTGTCGTGTGGATGAAGTGTAAAGTTTAAAGTCGATATATAATGGCTGTGTAGAATGCATGACAGATGATAAGCTCGTGACATGATATATGGTAGTATGGGTGAAGGTACAGTAGGAAGTAGACTATGAAAAGATGAACCAACTTCATGAGTCATTTTCAAGGGCTAGAGGAATGTCAAATGAAGATACGAAAGAAATACTTTCCGATTATGTGTAGAGTAAGCATGAATGAGGCTAGAGGCATCTATGCTCTCTCTGGTCTTACTTAATGAATAACATAAAGATATTGTGCAAACAAAAATAAAAAAATTGGTGATATTAGTGTAAAAGCCTTTGCTCACATAAGCACTCTGGACTTAAGGATATTAGTGAATGAACTGAAAGGCAATATGGACATAATCCAACCTATGTAAGTGGGACTGGATATGAAGGGAATGGCTAGAGAAAAATAAGATAATGACAAGAGTTTTAAAGAATTTAATATGAAATGGATTGACAGATTAACCTGAAAATTCTGTGATTATATAGCAAATCAATGGATAACAAGAATATTACCTTGAAGTATGATAAGATAAATGGATAACATATTTAGTTAAAGTATGAGGGTGATAAAAAATAATATATAAGATGAGAATTAGATAAACCATTTTGCATATGTATTTAGTAATCAGAATTTTGTGATGCAGTCTTTTTGATTGGTTATGACCTGCAGTAAACTATCAAAATAAACCATTTTGTGAAAACAAATGATGTTTGTTAAGAAGTCATTAGATATCAGTTATTTGATAAGATTGAGGTTTAATGATTTCACCCTAAATCCACAGGTAAGCTATTACATAGAAGCAACAGAAGCAGATAATCATGCAGTGCGTGAAGCAGCATGTGCGTGTATTGCAGAGTTAGCTCTCAAGATTGCAACTGATGCTGTGCGAGCCCATGTACCTGACTTGCTACATGCCCTGACTGTCTGTTTCAATGATGACTCCTGGCCTGTTAGAGATGGTGAGGAAATAGTGGACCGACAGCTTCCTATATTTCAGTTACGATGATGTATTTGAAAGTAAATTCAGTCCCTTGTACTGTAAGAGTGCTTGGTTGGTCCAATCCCCCCTTTTTTTTTTTTATTAATAGGCATGTGGTGAAAACTGTGATCTCATTCAACTTAGATATTAATGAAATTATGGCTTACTCATCCTTTCCAGATGCTACCTTGCTATTATGGGAAATGGCAAACAAGTATGAAAATAAACTTATATATAATGTAGCTAAGATACCCTAAAGGAAGAAAGAGGATGCAGCAAAGCGACTTATTGTGTACTTGAAGAATAAATTGTTGTTTTGATTTTCAGGTTTTGGCATTTTTGGCTTTAGATGGTGCCTCTTATGACAATTCTGTCCTATTTAATTTATAGGAGTTTTTTTAGGGATTTTAGCTTTTTTATATATACTTGTTCACAGTTTCCTGCATTAGCAAGGTAGCACCTGAATCAGACAGAAAAATGGCCTTGTTTGCCTGCATCCACTCTAGCTGTCATGCATAATGCACTGAAACCAAAGCCCATCATCCACAACTAAGCCTCACGGACCTTCCCGTGGTTCCCCCTGACCGCTTCATTTTCAGTTAATTGATTACATGTCACCCCAGTTCACTCCATCCTGTGCATGCCTCACACCTTCCTACATGTTTAGGCCCCAACTCTTCAAAACCTCTTTTACTCCATCCATAGTTCATTCGGTCTCCCCCTTCTTTTTCTCCCTTCCACTTCTGACACATATACCCTCTTTGTCAAACTCTCCTCACTCATTCTCTCCATATATTCAGAGTATATCAGCATACCCTCTTCAGCTTTCTCAATCATACTCCTCTTGCTACTCCTTTCTCTTACCCTATTTTTCATTACTCAGTCAACCCTCCTCACACCTCATATTGTCCTCAAACATTTCATTTCCAACACATTCATCCTCTTCCACACTTTGTTGTCTAGGGCAAGTGACACATCCTTACAACATTGTTGGAACTATTATGCCATCAGACATAATTATCTTTGTCATGAACTCACAAACAATGACCTCTCTTTCCACACATTCCTCAACATGCCCAGGAACTTTGCACCCTCCCCCACCCAATGGCTCACTTCAGTTCCCATGGTTTAGTTCATTACGATGTTTACTCCTAGTTACCCAAATCCCTTCACTTCCTTCAGATTCTTTCCACTCGAACTCACACCCCAACTTATATGTATCTTTTTACTGCTAACCCTCATAACCTTGCTTTAATTCACACTTACTTCTGGCTTTCTCCTTTCACACACTCCCAAGTCCAGAAATCAACTTCAGCAGTTACTTGCTTGAATCTGCCACCAGTACCATGACATTAGCAAACAGTAAGTAACTCACCTCCCAGGAAACCTCTTTCCCTGACAGATTGCAGGCCTGCCCCTCTATCCTAAACCCTCACCTTCCTCACCACCCCATCCATAAACAAATTAAACAGCTATGGTGACATATCACACCTTGCCAAAGACCTGTCTTTACCCGGAATAACACCACCTCCTCCATTCCTCCTAGCACACACCTTACTCTAATAGCTTTCCTCCCACACCATATATTTGTATCACATTCCACAAAACATCTCTATCACCCCTAACATATGTTTTTTCTCAGATACATAAATGCCTCTTACAGATCTTTCTGTTTCACTAAGTATTTCTTACAAATGTTCTGCAAAGCGAACACTTGATCCACTTATCCTATACTACTCGTGAACCACGTAGTTCCTCAACAATCTGATACTCTGTGCATTCCAACACCTTCCTAATCACCATTCTGCCACATAACTTACCAGGTTCACTCTACAATCTTTTACATCTGTAATTTGAATATTTGAACCCCTTGCTGACATACAGTGGCACAGCACAGGCGTTTTGCTAATCCTCGGGCAATACACACATTGAAAATCCAAACTACCCAGTTAATAACACTGCCCCCCCCCCCTCTCTCTCTCTCTCCCCTCTCCTCTCTCTCTCTCTCTCTTTTTCAACTGCAATACCATCCACTCCAGCTACCTACTTTGCCATACTTCATCTTATGCAAGGCTTTCACTTCTCTTTCTACCAAACCATTTGCCATGACTCTCTCATATTGTATAACTCTGCATACAAAGCAAAAATATCTTTGAATATATAAGAATTCTTTATACTTGAAAAAATTTGTGTGGTACAGAAAAGAGGGAGTGTTACACAGACAAAGTGCTTATTTTACAAGTACTTGAGATTTCGCCATAAGGCAGTGTGCTGATACATTGTGCCTGTTCCACGTACCATTTGTTTACTGGTACCTTTATTCTCTAGTGTCATGTTCATTCCATAGTTTTTAATCTTGGGTTCAACTAGAACCATTTGTGGTCACAAATATTTGTCTCATCTTCTCTTGAAGGTTTTGTTATTCCTTGACAGGCTCTCATAGGTTTTTGGTTGGAGCCCTTTTCATGTATTTCATGAGATTCTTTTAAATTTATTTGTCTTTTTCTTTTGTATTGTGAAAATTTGTTCCTAATAAATTTTTTAAAATTCATCCATATGTTTCATAATAGTCCATATCTTCATATTCTATCAAGTATATTACTTTCAGCTTCTCTTATTGGCACCATACAACAGAGCATTGCAGAACTTTGTAGATATATCTGTCTATTTGTCAATATCTCTGATGTGCTTCTATAATGGAGGGAGGTTAATATGGGAAATGCTGAATATATAGCTCCATTAGCGTGATGATTACAACTCTTGAGCAACATGGTGCGATCGTTGAGCATGACGATATGATCCTTGAGCACGACAGTACTAGGAACTCCCACAGATATATCCTTCAATCTCTAATTCAGTCTCCCTGTTCTTGTTCCCTCCACTTCTGACACATATACCCTCTTTGTCAACCTTTCCTCACTCATTCTCTCCATATGTCCAAACCATTTCAACACACTATCTTCTGCTCTCTTTACCACACTCTTTCTATTACCACACATCTTTCTTACCCTTTCATTACTTACTTGATCAAAGCACCTCACACCTCATATTGTCCTCAAACATTTCATTTCTAACTTGTCACCTTGCCAATGTGGGAAATGGCGATCAAGGATGAAAAAAGAAACATCTGCATCATCAGTTATGTGTAATTACCTATTTGTAATTACTCATTTGTACTGTATGGGGTTTATTTCTTGAACATCTCTACTATCATATGACCTCTTAAATTTATATATGCTGTTTCTCATATTGAAAGATCTCAAGAACACTCTACTCATTACTTGCCCTTTTTCTGTGTGAACTTGAAGTTCAGGCTTTTCACACATGATAACTCCCATGTTGCTGGCATTTCCTTCACTATCTTCCTCTTTTCTTGCTTACTTCATGCAAGATGTTGTTGTTGTATTGCTAATAATTCCATGCCATACGTATTTGTTGAAGTTTTTCTCCGTTGAATGTCATTCATTCTTCTGTCCATGTGTGTATTATATTTAGATCTTGCATTTTCTTATTATTTTCTTCTGATCATATTATTTAGCTTTAGTGTAATCAGCAAACATTTTATTATACTTTCTTTACCTTTTTCCTCTTTTTATCTTATTTGTTGCTGTTTCTTGCTTTAGCAAGGTAGTGCAAGGAAGAGATAAAATAACATCCCCATTTCTTCACACACATTCCCTAGTTGTCATGTATAGTACACAGAAATCAGACCCAGCCATCCACGGCCAAGTCCTAGTAACCAGTTCTTTTGTTTGCCCTCACTGCCTTATATGCCCTGGTTCAGCCCAGTGATAGCACATTGCCCCCATATACCACATTGATCCAGTATATGCCAGTCATGCATATATCTCATCCTCCTGAATGTTCAGGCTGACCCTGGCACCTCAGACCTCAAACTTCATCCTTCCATTTTCTTGATCTTTCCTTTCCTCTTACTCTCTCCATTTCTGCTGTGTAGGGCCTCTTTGTTCGTCTTTCCTCAGGAATCCTCCCCATACGTCCAAATCATTTCAGAAGACCTTGGTCAGCTCTCAAAATCATTGTCTTTCCTTGCATATACATTCGCAGCACATAAAGTTCTTCTGTATGTGCATTCTTTTTCAGTCTTTTGCATTCAGTTCCCATGCTTTGCATCCATACAATATTATTAGAAGCACTATATTTTCAGATATAACCATCTTCACCCTCTCTTTCCACACATTCCCCAATGCCCCCAGGATATATGACCCCTCACCCACCCTTTGACTCACTTTCACCTTTCTTGGTTCCTTTCACTACCATCTCCACTCCCAGGTGTCTATACACTGCTCCAATTTACTCCATCCTGTGCATGCCTCACACCCTCCTGCATGTTCAGACCCCTACCCTCAAAACCTCTTTCACTCGATCCTTCCATCTCTAGTTCCTTCAGTCTCCCTCTTCTCCTTGTCCCCTCCACTAATGACACACATACGCTCTTTGTCAAATTCTCCACACTCATTCTCTCCATATCAAACCATTTCTGCACACTTCCTCCAACATTTCTTTTTCAAACCCCCACCCCAACTAACCTGTTAAATTTAAGAACCTTGCTTTTATAGACATTTACAACTTTCTCCTTTCATACACTCTCCCAAACTCGACCTCCAACTTTTGCAGTTGCTACCACCAGCACTGTGTCATCCGCAAACATCAGTGACTCATCTCCCAAGTCCCCCTACTTCATACAAACTTCAAACCTGCTTCTCTTTCCAGAACCTTGCTCTTACCTCGCGTACCATACCATCCATAACAGATTAAACAGCCGTGGTGACATCGCACTTCCCTTCATCTGGAACAACTCACCCTCCTCTCTGCCTTCTTGCACACATGCCTTACTCTGGATAAAAACTCTACACTACTTCTAACAGCTTTCCTTTTTCACCATATATTCATAAGATCTTCCACATAGCATCTCTATCAACCCTAGCATATGCTTTCTCCAGATCCATAAATACTCCATACAAATCCTGTTTCTCTCAGTATTTCTCACACACTTTCTTCAAAGAAGACACTTGATCCACATCTGCTACCACTGCTGAAATCACACTGTGCCTCCTCAGTCTAATGTTCTGTGCATGTCACCACTCTCTCAGTCACCTCTGTTCCACACAGGTACATTCAGCCAACTTATACTTCTGTAATTCAAAAACTCACCTTTGTACCCCTTTGTCTCCATGCAGTGGCACTAAACATACATTCTGCCAATCTTTGGGCTCTGCATCATGATCTCATTCATATATACAGTAATCCCTCGATTTACTGGACTAGTAGGGGGGAGGGGGTGTCCGTTAATGCTGGAAGTCAGTTGAATTGAATGTAACCATTTTTTGATATAATATACAGTTCACACGCTTTAACGTCTCTATTAGCTGATGCCATTTTGAATTGTAAGGATTATATAATCATTTAATAAAGTCACATTTCTCTGACTGCATGATAGCCTGAGGCAGACCAAGAGAGCTTTCACACCAAAGTACATGTCGCTCGTGGCATGCCACTTGAAAACGAACCTTTAGAAACAAATGAAACCTTTCACATAGGAGTGGCATGACACAGTGCATGTGCCACGTGTCACTTGGATGCTACTCTAGGATCAGACCGGATCATTTTTCTTCAGCGTTCGATGTGCCACCTCAGGCCAGTGGTGTGAAATTTAGTGAAGCTTTCACAGCGAAGTGATTACTAATGATGATATTAATACAAATAACATTAAAGTTACAAACAAAAAACAACTAGCAGATTTATGGCGTGTGTAGCGGATTATGAAGTCTCCTTGTGGACTTTCACCAGCCACATTTGACAGCACTGCTTTGGTTGCGCAGTCTGTGGAGAGGAGTACATGATTTCTTTGTGTTCTTGTGAACAGTTATTCAGCATGCCTCTTCCAGAAAGTGAGGCATTTAATGCAAACTTTGTTCAAGTTGTTGAAATTTACAAGTGTTTGTATGACAGAGTATCACCAAATTACAACTCAAAAGATGAGCAGGACAAGGCTTGGAGCTATGTGACCCAGAAGTTTTCCTCTTTAAGCATACAGTAAAGCTGCCGAAACTACTATGGATGCAGCTATAGTTGCCTTGCAACTACATACGCACTGTGAATCCCTACATTGTCTCTTGGATACAGATGTACCCACCACCTCTTCTTCATTTTCTTCTGGCTATTACAACACCAATCAGAGCAATTATATTGGCATCATCATCTGATGATGACATCTCGTGAAAAGCAGGAAAACCGTACATGTGCCATATGTCACTTGTCACTTTGGTCTTAAATCATTCTGTTGTCACTTGCCACCCTGCCACATGTCATGTTGGTGTGAAAGCTCCTAAAGACTGAAACAAAGTGAGTATACCCCACACTACCAAAAACAAGTGTGATAAGAAATGCATATGGTGCGGTGTTGGAGATTTTTTTCAGTTATTATTAATTAATGAATTATTATTGCCTGGTCCACCTGGTCCATTAAATCGAGGGATTACTGTACTTTGAAGATCCTTACTAACTGGTCAACAACACAGTCACCCTCTTTTTTAAGAAATTTGACTGACGTACCATCCACTCTAGCCACCTTGCTACATTTCATCTTATGCAAGGCTTTCTCTATCTCTTTTTACCAAAACACTTGCCATGACTCTCTCACTGCATACTTCCTTGACCTAAACACTGCTACCACATAATTAAATACATTAAACAATCCTTCAAAGTACTCTTTCCATCTCCTCCATCTCATCTCTGCCTTTTACCACTTCCCAATTTGCCCTCTTTGCTGATGTTCCCATTTGTTCACCTGTTTTTCTCACTTTCAACCCCCTTTGAAAACATTTTTCATATTCTCCCTCAAGTTTGGTGATACTTTCTCACTCCAGTTGTCATTTACCCTTTTTTTCAGCTCCTGTCGCTTTTCCTAGTACGTCTCCCAATCACTCGCACTTCTTCCCTGTAAGTACCGCCCATGTGCTTCTCTTTTCTCTTTTACTAGCAACTTCACTTTATCATTCCACCCTTTCTAACATGCCCACCTCTGGCATGCCACACACTTCTCTTGCACATACCAGCACTGCTTACCAAAATACCTCCCATTCCTCACTCACTCTCCTAGCTTTGTTTATTCTGTTCTTTTGCCATTCTACACTCAGTCTCATGCGGTAGCTCTTCATACAAGTCTCTTTTTCTGAATTTATTGACTTTAATTGTGCTCTTTTTCCCCATATAATTTTCTCTTCTTTGAAAGCCTCTCTAAATCTTCATCCTCACCATCACCAGGTAGTCAGCAGACATCACATGTACTACCCTTCTCAGCACATTCACATCAAAGATTCTCCCTTTTGCATGCCTTTCAATTAGAATGTAATTCAGTGATTTCCACTTACCATCTTTCCTATTCGTGCACTTGTGCATGTTCCTCTTTTGAAAGCAGCATTCTGTCACCAGTCATTTTTCATCCCACAACTTCACAAGCAATTCACCATTACCATTCACATTACTGAATACCCCATGCCCTCAATTATACCTCTGACAGCCATATTACCCACATTGCATTTGTCACCCATCACTATTACCCGATCTCCTCCAACAAAACTGTACACACTCTCTCAGCTGCTCCCAAAACAATCCCTTCTCCATGCCATTCTTCTCGTGGCTAAGTGCATGAGTAGTAATAATCACCCACTTCCTGTAATCCACTTTCATTCTTACCCACATCAGTCAGGGGCACACTTCCTTACACTCTTTCACACATTCCCACAACTCCTGCTTTAGGAGCAGCACTCCTCTTTCCTTAGCTCTTGTCCTCTCACTGACTCCTGACTTTACTCTTAAGACATTTCCAGACCATTCTTCCCCTTTACCCTTGAGCTTTGTTTCACTTACAGCTAGAACATCAATCAGGGGCATGCTTCCTTACAGTCTTTGACACACTTCCACAACTCCTATCTCATCAGAAATGCTACCCCTTTCATAGCTCTCATCCTCACACTGACTCGTGACTTTACCCTAAGAGATTTCCAAACAATCCTTCCCTCTTGCTATTCTAATTTTTTTTTCCTTTTTAAACTCCATCAGTTTTTCAAGCTTGTCCCCCCTTTATTGTTCTTTTCACTGTATTTTAACAAATTTATAGCATACTTTGTTTTGCTGTAGCAGTCAAGGAAAACTTTAGTCATTTCACTCCTTGCATTAGTTTTATACATGCTTTTGTAATGAACTAATAGCAACATTTGTGTACTCTTGCCAGGTACAGATCTACTTTAGTCTTCATTTATATTGTTATTGTTAATTTGGTGTTTTCATGTGTTTCTTGATTGCTGTAAAAAAAATTTTATGACTTATGAGATCATATATATGTTTGGATGCAGATTGCTTAGGCAAGAGCTTGGAACCGCCTTCATATACTGGTGACAGACAAAGCATTTCGTGAATTTCTTTAATATTGTTCTTGTCTAGGCTTTTTCTTCTAAGTGAGATCACCAGTTTTGCAACTAACAATCATGTTTCTTTCATAGAAATAGCTGGAATTTGGACATGAAGTGATAATACCATAATGAACGATTTATATCAAGCCTTTTAGGATCATCTTATGGTTCATGCTTGCCCATGTATCTTCATAATCTTCCACATTATTCAGTCAATTGTAATGCTTACCTTTCAGCTGCATGTGTAGCGTGTGGAAATTTCATTCTCTGCTTCCCAGAAGAAGCTCAAGGGACAATGGAAGAACTCTACCCACTCTTCTTTACCAACCTCCAGGTTAGGAACAATATGTACAATATCTGAATGATACTGTTGAACCCTTTTGAGCTTTTTAATTTATTTATTTCCCATGAAATATCTTATGCTTCAGGGTAACATGTGTAAATAGCTTCTCCAAACACCAAAGTCGCTCTAGTTTTCAGCATACAGTATTTCATTTTTTTTTTAAGGAATTTTCTACACTAGTTTTGTGAAGGGATTTGGGACAAGACTTAAATGACAGCGAATGAATTTCAAAAGGTAACATAGAATATCAGATGGAGTTTAGATGAAACTTACAAGGCAGTTGTGTTTTAAAACCATTTGAATGGGCAGGTACTGGAGAGCATTCACTTGTCAAATTTGGTGTGATAATTCCTGTCTACTGACCTCTGAATATTGTCTTTGCTCCTTAGTATTTATGTTTATTCTCTCTCTCTCTTAAGAAATACTGATGTTTCGCATCTTGCATTAGATCTGTAACATTCTGAAATTTCTTTACAGGATAACATTCCTTCAGTTCGTCAGGGTGCAGCCATTGCCATTGCAAATGTTGTTAGAGGTTATGGAAAGGATGTTTTGCCCATGATTATTGAGAAAATGAAAGAAGGCCTTAAAGGTATGATATATAAATTAACTGGTCACTCAGTCTGTCTAGTTTACCATCATCAAACAACAGGCTTGCTCCAATAAATGTTGTCGACATACAGTATGTGGGATCCCAGGGTTTGAAAGGATTAGTTTCCAGGACCGTGTTTGTAAGCTGATCTGTTCACAAGCCAGAAAATATAAAATGCATAGAATTAAGGGGAAATACCTATACCTGACTGAACTGATGTGTTAGGTATTGTCTTCTGAAGTAAATATAGTCAATAAAACATATTTAGCAACAATTTGATGAAAAAAGCTGCAGTTCCATGGTTCATAAGTATAAGCAGTTGAATATGTATCAGACTAGGAATTAAATATAGTTTTTTGGAGTTCATTCATAAGTATGGGTGTTTGTAGTTCAGATGCTTGGAATTTGGGGACCTTCTGTATAGTATCAAGTAGAAAGTCAATTGCTATCTAACCCATGGAAAAGAAGTAACATTTGTATAGATATGTAAGCATCCCCATATGATGTATTGAAAGAATTCTGTACTACTTATAACCATTAGCTGCATTTTCTTCATGTTTGAGTTATTGTACTGACTATTGGAAAAGAAATTATCTGAGTAGATTCCTCTCCAGTAATAGTTATCCCTACTTTTGACCATCATTATGGTAGCTTTAAAAGCTAGTTAACATTCCCTTAGAGTTTATGTTCAGTGCATTGTCATCATTCCATGTTTGCATGTATAGTACTTTGTATTTAGATATTCTTTTCATGCACTCTAGTGATGTTACCGGACTGCCTGCACAAGGTTACATTGCAAGTGAAAAGTCACCTTTGGCAAGGATGTATCTTTGGGAATACATTCTTATCAAAGAATTTCAATTTTTGGAGGAGTCTATATTTTCCTTCTACATGAAGCTGCACAGCCTTGGGCTGCTGGACCCTTTAGAAAGGTTCTTGGTAACATCAGGATTTATTCATAGAAATTGATCTTGGAGTAATTATGAATAAAATGATGAAGCTTTATGTGGCTAATAATGCATGCATAACGTTCACTGAAAAACTTCCATTGCACTTTATGAGTCATGTATTGCTGCTTCTCCTTCAAGATGAGCATTGACTATATAGAGAATTCTTTTTCCTCTTGAGAGTAAAGTAATTTCTAGACAAGTTTGTAGTATTAATGTACCACTATTGATTGATACAGAGGGACATTATCTTTACATGATACAATTTTGTGGTCATCACTTTATATTCTAAATAGTTTTATTTGGCTGAAACTCTGTTGGGAACTCTGTTGGTTTTCATAGAAAATACTGAAAAGTTCCTCTTTCTAGAAATTGGTGATACAGGAGGAGGACTTTCAGCCCCCTTCCACTCTGGCCTCCATTATTTGCATGCTTTTACATGCAGGTATAATCTGTTAAGATACAGAAATTTTTACGTAGAATAGTTGTAACTAACTCGTATGATTTAGGTGTTGAAGACCAACCTTCTGAAAGTGAGAAATATGGTGACCTGGAAAGTGGCCCAGCTTTGTATGGTGTTGTCAAGCGGAAGAGAGACAATGACATGGATTTGCACACAAATAAACAGGTAAGATGGACATGAGAACTTGAGGAAAGTTAGCTCTTGTATATGAACTTACTTACTTTGCAGACAGCCCTAGCAGTGTATACTGTACAAGTGTTAATCATGATTTAGATTTTATAAAAATGCTTAAGAAAACAATATTTTTACAGTTTATTAGATAGCTATAAATTTTTTTCCCTTAAGTTCCATGGATACAAAACCACTTTGGCAAGAGTAGAAATATATTATATTTA
Organism: Panulirus argus; assembly: GCA_038088735.1. NCBI lineage: Eukaryota > Metazoa > Arthropoda > Malacostraca > Decapoda > Palinuridae > Panulirus > Panulirus argus. The sequence continues at coordinate 15,518 of JAYMFT010025861.1, forward strand.
ATATTAAAGGATGACTGGTATGTATGCACTACTCATAAACTAATCACAACCCCTCAATATCCTCAACCTCTGCTGCCAGCCAACCAAACTCTCAACCCACCATCTGCAGCAGCTGGCATCACCAGACCACCTTCTACTCACCAGCCCTTCACACACACACATGCACCTCCTGAAGCATGCTACATGAACTGTTCTTTGAACACCTGCCCATAATGATAGCACTCCACATGGCCCACCTGATCCATACAACCATCAAAAAGACTTACACAAACTACAGAAATGTAGACTGGCTGGTTATCACACAGTATACGGAAAAGAAAGCTCCAAAACATCAATATAGGCAATTTCCCATCCATAGATCATGTAGTCTCACACTTCATTGACATTTCCAGCCAGTCAGTGAACATAACATACCACAAGTGCATAGAAAGAAATGCAGCCCATTACCTCCCCACAAGTTACACATCCCTTAAAGCCAGCTCAGACAAAAACACTCACAATCAACAGAAATCAGAGAACAAATCCAAACTATAAATAACACCATCACTAACCTAATCATAGGGTGGGTGAGGGGGCGAAGGTTCTGGGAGCGATGAAGAATGTGTTGAGGGAGAGAACATTATCTCGGAGAGCAAAAATGGGTATGTTTGAAGGAATAGTAGTTCCAACAGTATTATATGGTTGCAAGGCATGGGCTATAGAT
>JAYMFT010025872.1:0-16220 GCA_038088735.1 Panulirus argus
CCTGGCGCTACCTCGCTGACGCGGGAAACAGCGATCAAGTATAATAAATAAATAAATAAATAAATATATATATATATTTTTTTTTCATACATATTTGCTGTATGTATGTATGTATGTATGTATGTATGTATGTATGTATGTATGTGTGTATGTATGTATGTATGTGTGTATATGCCTAATTGCCTATCCTGCTATAGTGAGGTGATATCAGGAACAACAAACATTGGCCACATTTGCACACATCCACTTTATAGTTGTTGTGTATAATATACCAAAAGCAGGTCCTACCATCTGTTGCTAAGCACCCCTCAGACTAATCCATAGTTTGCCTTGAGCATTTCATATAGCTTAAATGATCCCTGTTTATCACTTCTGTCCAATTCATTGTGTTCTATGTATACTTATTGTCCTCCAGAATATTTACACCCTGGTACTCCAAAGCCTTTTTTCCCTTCATTTATCCAACTCTCTCTCTCAGTCTACCTCTTGCTGCCTCTGCTTATAATGCATAGTTCCTCTCAATGGATGATCTTTGTAGTAAGAATACACTTACTACTACATCTCTCTCTTACATTGTCATTCCTTACATGATCAACTTGCCTTACACCACATAATGCCTTTAAGTATTTCATGTGCGACACGTCCATCACCTTCCTTTTGTTTGTATTCAGGGACCAAGATATCCTTACAGCACTGACTACAGTAACTTCAGACATACCTATCTTTGCCCCAGTAGACAATGAACTGTCTTTCCATAGACTCCTTAATGCACTCTGAACTTTAGCTCCATCCACTGACTCCATGGTTCCATTTGCTGCCACATCCATTCAGCATTCCACATCCTCCAGACCCTCACCATTGAAACGTAAACCTTCCTCACTCACCCTCTTTCCTTTACCTCATTACCTTACATTTGTTCACAACTTCTGACTCACACATTCACCCAAACTCTGTTACCAGCCTTTTGATTTTCTTTGAAATATGCCATCAAAACTAAGTCTTCTGCAAACAGCAACTTATTCACTTTCCATGCTTCACCACCCACAGCATATCATAGACCCTGAGACCCTCACCTTTGCTCCCCTTACCGCCCTGTCCATAAACAGATTGAACAGCATTGGTGCCATCACACATCAGTAACACAAGCCCACACTTATTATCTAGGTGTACATTATTGTAAAATAAGTACATCTTTTTAGGGTTGATTTGTCCCATGAACTGTGAGAGAATCTATATGACCTATGGGGATTAAAAACCTCAAACCCCCCACCATCTGGTGAGTTTGATGTCTCTCACCCTTAACTAACCACCCAAATAACAGTTACAGCAATATCTTTCACTCTGAAACTCTCCCTTCCAGTCAGCATTCATCATCTAATGATGATGTCATTGTCCTACTAGCTGTAAGGCTGCTTCATGCTGGCCATCTCATAATTCCCTGGATATCTGAGCCTGCCAGACATATCTTTGCTTCTTTGTCTCTGTCGGACATTTCAGGAGGGGTAATATACCTAAGGAGTGTGCATGGTCTTGGATTTGTTTTTGAACAACTTAGGATGGTCTTTAAGGATTTCAGGTGATTTTTATCTTGACCTGATGGTTGGTCCTAGTCAACTGATAGCTTTGGGCCCAAAATGTGTATCAAGATAAATTTTCCATGATTTGACAGTATATATGTTATTGCCTATTTGTACAGTATGGGAAGAGTTCTCTACATTTTTGGGGTCTCATCTCCTAAACTTTCTATACAACCAAATAGCCTCTTAGACCTTTTTAAACTTATGGCATTCACAGTTTTGTTTGTTTATTCTAACCATCCACCACCCTTACACTAGAACAATACTTCTTGACATCCTATCTGACTATCTTTTTGCCAAGCTTCCTGTTATGGCCTCAGGCTACTCTGGTGCTACATCTGAAGAACTGTTCATTGTCAGTATCAGTATGTCTGATTTAGAAACTTGAAGGCTGTTATCAGGCCCCCTGTCTCTCTCCTTACTGCCATAGTAGGAAGCTTTGTAGCTTTTAGTCTGACATTTTAGCTCAGTCTTCTTATTTCAAGTACCATCCTAGTTGCTCTTTGTAATCTCTAAGTCAAATCTTGTGCTTCTTTCGATGCAGTATCTACATAAATGATGCATAGTCCTGTTTTGGTTTAATGTACTGTGAATAGCTTACTGAACATACCTTTATCCGTATAACTGAATGCAGTTCTAATATTTGCTAGCAGACTTTGCATGTATGTATGTAAAAATGTTTTTGATTTATGCTTAAATGTGTATATACTATACATTCCTCATATTCGTTCTGACAAGTGTGGAAATACATATAATGTGGTGGAGATCATAGGCTTGATTGTACTTGGTCTTCATGTAGAATAACACAGTAGGGATACTTTAGCTTATGTTTACACCATGTTTGTTGATTGGCTGGCTTCCTACATGTATATTTTTATGCATTTAATTATTGATATATATTTATAGCCACAGTATGTATTTTTCTGTTATTGTACATGCATTTATGCTATAAATTGTGTATCATTTATGCTCTTATTGAATTATATGTTTAGATGTAGTATAAGTTTGTACAGTAAATTGTTGAATATTACTTAAGTGAATACAGCATGAAGTAAATGTTGCTATTTTCTGTGGGATGGTAACAGTTCTTCCCCTGTTCAACTTCAGTTGATTTTGGTTAGGTTGTTTCCTTTCCCTTTTGTTAATCTTAGTGTAGAAGCCCCATATAAGGTGACTACACAGAGGTAGGGATTAGAATTGAAGTGTCCCAGAGCAGTGACATTCATTCAAACCCTGATCATGACATATCTGGGACAGATGTTATTGAGTTAGGCCTCCGTTATTTTTGTGGTTCTGTCTGACTCATTGACTTGGACTAGCATCCTGGTAGGCATTTAGCTACAGTAGATCAGTTTTGAGGAAGGTACTTTTTCTTTTTTGTTGGGAATATTTTTATCTCCAGGTTGGCATTAGCGGAAGCTTCTTGTGGATGAAGATCACCCTTCAAATCATGGTAGGCAGTAGGGCCAGATTAAGGTCCTGATGGGCTTTGGGCTAACTGAACCAAATAGGCATAAAGTCATTTATGTTCATTTTCATTATGATACATGCATGATTGTGCTTTTGAGTGTGAAAACATAAGCTAGAATAATATTAAAAGATGACATACTGTGGTTGCTGGCGAGTTGGCTTAAATTGCAATATATTGATCTTTTAAGCGCTCCTCTTAAGAAGGTGCCACTGCCATCACTGCCTGCCTACCTGTCTGCCCACTAACCCCCCTGCTGTACCACCATAGTTAAGTCAGGAAACAGTGTTTTCTTAGGTCCTGTTTCTTCTCTCCTGTTGTATGTTTTACTTAGCTTATTTAGGAAGCCTTACATTTTATGCTGATTTTACTTGGCTGGCCTATGCTTTCTTTGGTTGGCATGGTGCTACAGTACCATCCACCCCCATGGTTAATCCACCCAAAGTGGGAGGATTGGATCATAACCTTCCTAATCTCTCTGGCTGTCCCTCATCTCAACCATTTGCTCACTGTGAGCAACAGAGGACAGGGACCCATGATGAGGTAATAACAGCCAGTATGCTTTCAGCAAAGCCAAATTTTTCATATCAGTAAAAGTAAATATTTACTGTGTACAGAAGCGTTTATATTCTCATAATGTTGCTGCACCCAGTTTGGGTCCTATATTCATGTGTGTTGTGCTTTGCAGTGTATGAAGGATGAGCTCCACCCAGCGGGCTGTATTATAGACAGTTATTATTGTTAGAGCTTCTGGATTTTTCATTTTGGGCCTATACTGAGGACTAGTTCATTGTCCAAAAAGTCATAGTGTGAGTTTTTAGGTGGGAGTAGCAATCTTTAGTTCTCACACTTTGGAGGAAGGTGGAGCTTTCACATTTTCATGTAGTGAAGTACAGTCCCCTTTATTTATTTGTTTATTTATGACTACCCTAGGACCAGTATCTTTAAAAGAGCCCTGGTATCTCTCAGGACCCTTTTAAAGGCTCCAGCAGCCCAAGTCCAAATCGCTTCTAGCAACAGCCTAAGTCTGCATTACTTCCAGTAGCAGGCAAGCATAAACTCTTTTGGAGTGAGCAGTTCTTTGACAAGTCTGTACTCCCATTGATACAGCCTCCCCAAAGGTGACTTTTCACTTGCAATGTAACCTCAAGTAGGTATAGTCCAGTAAAACCTACTCCCTTTTGTTAAATGCATGTAAATTTTTAGCATTTACATGTGTTTTTTGTGAAAATATGTCAGGTGTTCAGCCTCACCTTTTACCCTTAGATTATTGCCTCCTTTACCAGAGGACCTTAGCATTTTTCTGAGTCAGACTTTTTCTTGAGCCGGTACCAGAGTTTGTTGTACTTTACTGTATAGCTAACTGTTGAGATGATATATTGACCTCTGTTACCCTACTCTGAATGCATCCTGCATGAAAGCTGCACTTCTTGTAAATATTTCCTGCCCTTGCAAGGTGTTCAACAGTAAGGCACTTCAATCTGGTGAAACACTTTGAAGAATGGCCTTTCCATTTTATTCCTTGTTTGAAGTAAGTAAATGAATAGTTAAGTAGAAAAAATGAAATGAATATGGTTTGCCTCCATTACGTTAGGTATAAGCACAGAGGGGCATAACTCTGTCATTTACGTGGACTGGCAAACATACTGCACAGTGGCAGTATCATAACCAATGAGGTAGGAAGTGCTGCTACTGTGGAAAGTAAAGAAGCTTAAAATTGTTAAAAGTTATCAAGTTTCAGTACCTCAAGGGGATACTCTAATTTTACTGGAGTATTGAATTCTCACACCACCTCATTATTACACCCTTTAGGGGTGGAACTAAAGGGGGAGGCATTGCCAAATTACATCAGGGCAATACTTTTAGACTTGGACAAACACCTGAGGTGTGCTATCTTCTTCTTCTTCTTCTTCTTCTTCTTCTTCTTCTTCTTCTTCTTCTTCTTCTTCTTCTTTTTTTTTTTTTAAGCCTTTCTGCCTCTGGAAATAATGCACTGGAGTTGCCCTCTGCCAGTGACCTGTCAAAGGTGAGGCACAAAAGGCTAAGAAGCGGCACTGGAGTCCACCAGTTATGCTGAGGGTTAAAAATGACGAGAAGTTGAGGGTGATGATGCTGAATGTGAATGGGATGACTGGTGAGAGAAAAAGGAGGGAGATTGTAGAGAGGTTTAAAAGTTTTAGCACGGATGGGCAAGAGATTGGGAAAACCCATATCCTTGGGCAGGGTGTGTGGAGTGAAAATGGAGATGATGAATGCAAGTTATGGGGGGGGGGACATGGAAGGAGGTGTGGTATGGACGAGAATGAGTGAAAATTATCAGGGAAGAGGAAAAGAAGGATGTGCAGTTCTGCTAACACCAAGAGTATGGAAGGGTATTACAGGGCATGGATGGAATGGATCAAGAATAGTGCGGGTGAAAAGAGAGATTGGGATTGTGAAGTATGCATGATTATGTGTATATGTGCCTGTGAATATGAATACTGTATGAGGTAAGGATGAAATTAAGCTTCTCTGGAGAAATTTGAATGACTGTGTAAATGGTTTTGAGAATGAGAGAAGTGTGGTCATATTGGATGATGTGAATGCAAAAGTGGGATGTGATGAAATTGTTGAGATATTTGGTAAATGGGGAGTGCCTGGAGTAAATGAGAATAGAAGTTATCATGTGGATATTTGTGCTTAGAGGGGTTTATTCTTTGTGAATACCATTTTTCAGCACTAGATGCTCCATGGATATACATGGGTGAGGAATTATGGAAGAGAAGAGCAAAAGGCTTTGATTTACTGAGTGGCAGTTGATGAAAGATTGAGAAAAGGCTGTGCTGGATGCTATCGTTGTGAGAGAATTCTTTGGAGACTCTAACCATATCACGGTTTGTGTGAGGATGAGGATCAGGAAGAAGTGGAGGTATGGTGTAAGGAAGAATGGAGAGGTAAAAGTGTTGGCAAGAGAGAAGATGAATGAGGAAAAATGCTGGGTGGAGTATGAAAGGAAGGTAAGTTAAAGCGTAGATGGAAGTGCAGTGAATGTAGGAATGTAGTCATGTGTGAATGAGGTGTTTAAAATGTCTAAAGAAATACTACTAAAGGTTGTAGAATAAGTAGCTGTTTACAAGGTAGTGAGATACAGAAATATAAAGGGCAGTGCATGGTGGACAGAAGAGATTAGAAATGCTGTGGAAGAGAAGAAAAAGACATATGGTAGATTGCTCAATAGGAATGTGCCAGTGGAAGTTCAGCAAAGGAGGAGGGAAGAATACAAAATATGTAAGCAGAATGTTAAGAGGCTGATAAAGGAAAGCAAAGAAAGAGTAGATGAAGATTTTGGAAGAAAGTAAGTGAAAAGTTCCGGGATAATAAGAAACTGTATTGGAAGGAGGTGAAAAAGGAAAGAGATAGATGTAAGACTGAAAATGCTGATGCGAGAAACAAGGAAGGGAAATTGCTGAATCAAAAGGAGAAAGTGAAAGGAAGATAGAAAGAGTATTTTGAAGAACTGATGATTCTGGGAGAAGGGGAGGCAGCAGTTGTTTTGTACATGGTTATAGAGGATGGTAGGAAAAGGATTCAAGTGCAGGTGCCTGTTGCAAAAAGGGAGGTAAGATGGGCAATTAAGAGGCTGAAGGTAGGAAAGGCACCTGGAGTGGATGGGATTATGGCTGAAATTCTGAAGTATGGAGGAGAAAGTGTGATAGATTGGATGCATCTTATATTTAATTTAGCTTGGAAACAGAAGGTTGTGCCTGAAGATTGGGTGAAAGCTATTATCATTCCTTAAACAAAAAAAAAAGTGCCAAGGATGTATGTAGCAATTATAGGAGAATAAGTTTGTTAAGTATACCAGGAGAAGTGTTTGCAAGAATATTAACTGACAGAGTGATAGAAGTGACAGAATGCAGAATAAGTGAAGAGCAAGGGAGTTTTAGGGAAAGGTAAGGGGGTGTGTGGATTAGATTTTTGTAGTAAAGATGACCGTGGAAAAGTTTTTAGCTAAAGGTAAGTTGTTTGCAGTTTTTATAGATCTGGAGAAAGCATATGACATAGTTGAGTAAGATGCTTTGTGGGATGTGTTAAGGATATATGGTGTAGGGTGACGACTCTTGGATGGTGTAAAAACCTTCTATAGAGGAACAAATGTGTGTGTAAGAGTGGATGGAGAGCTGAGCGAAAGTTTTGAGATACATGTAGGTGTAAGGCAGGGCTGTGTAATGTCATCATGGCTTTTTATGTCACTGTGGCTTTTTAATATATATATATGGATCGAGTGATAAGAGAGAAAGCAATGTTAGTGAAAAGGGGTGCTGAGATGTAGTGTGGTGATGAGATATGGTGGTTAGTGGCAAGTTTCTTTGCAGATGATACTGTGAAGAGGAAATGCAGAAGGTTGTAAGTGTGTTTTATGATGTGTATAAGCATAGGCGTTTGAAGGTAAATGCAAATAGAAGTAAAGTAATGGTGTCTGAAAGGAAACAGAGTGAGAGTATAGATTTTGTAAAACCATATAGAGTGAAAGAAGATACTGTACTAAATTGTGCTGTAGGTATGGGGGGGAAAAGACTAGAAGTTAGGGAATTTGAATATCTGGGAGCTGTCTTGGGTGAGTGTGGTGATATGGAAGGAGAGATAAGGGAAAGAGCAAAACAGGGTAGAAAAGTCATTGGGTCTCTTAATAGAATAGTGAAGGGTAGAGGTGTATGTATGGAAGTGAAGAGAGGATTAAGGGACAGCATAGTCCTTCGAACTCTGACATATTCAGCCAAAACATGGACATGGAATGAGGCACAGAGGTCAAGAATCCAGTCTGTGGAAATGAGCTGTTTAAGAGCATGTGGTCTGACTAGATGGAATGAAGAAGGAAAAGAAAGGGTTTATGAGAGATTTGGTATGACAGGAAATGCAAAGGGAGAATTGTGGAGTAGTAGAATGGGTAAAACAATACTTTGAGGTGGTTTGGGCATGTGGAAAGAATGCAGGACTGGGAGTTTACAAGAATAGTGTATGATAGTACAATTAAAGGGGTTGGTGTGAGTGGAAGACCACCTGTGACAAGGGCAAATAGGATGGAGAAATACTTGAGGGAGAGAAATAGTGGAAGAATGCGTGGAATGGTGTATGCGAGGGAAGCATGTAAAGACAGGGATACATGGAAACTCTTTTGCCTTGGCCACCCTTTGATCGGAGTTCCAGGAGGGAACAGGCATCAGAGATATAGATAGATTCAAATCTAGAAACACATGTCCTTCTTAGTGGAGTACAGACCTGATTCTTCTATCACTCTGATTTCAGGACAAATAGACCCACCACCTGATGTTTATAGAAAACACCCTGGACTGGTAATGTCACTAATTGTTATCCCTGTCTCTTCTCCTGCACCTAAGAAAGTTGGTCCCTTCAATTCCTTTGTCCCTGCCAATTCTGTCAAGGTCCTTAGATATCTTCTGGTTCGGTGGAAAAAGGTTGAGTTTTCCCTCTAGAACCTGGAGCCTTGAGTTCAGCCTTGTGCATCAAGAAAGTATTCACTCTCTTTTCCCATAGAGGTTTCTTATTCCAATACTCTATTTCATTGATTGGCATTGACAGAATTTGGATTGGATACCAAGCCTGTTTGGTAAAAAACTGCCGAGCCGAATTACATTATCTTGTTAGAAACACACACACACACACACACACACACACACACACATATACACACACAAAAAAAGTTGTGGGCCAAACAGGCCTCCTGTTGTCTGTCTTTCTCATGTAATCTCATGTAAACTCATGAACTTGAACTCCATTCTACTTAAAGTTTAAACTCATCATCCAGGGAGCTTGATTCCATTTGCTTTCATACTTTTTGCTTCCATAGCCTTCAGTTTGGAGAAGCATTAGTTTGATTTCAGTTTTCTTTGACTTCTCAGAGGGAACCATGTTAACTGGTTTGATTGTAGTAGATGTTGCATTATCCCTTAACTCCTTTAGGTGAATATCTTTGCTAGGCAAAGGCATGCCACTCCTCTAGGCAGATATTTACACATTGAGATTCTTGCCTTTTCTTATATCAAGGCCATGTAATGAGCATCAGTGGTTGCTGAAGTGGCAGTGTTAGATAATTTCTCCCTTCAGTCAGTCATCCTCCAGCCATATCAATGACAGCACATACTCATGAGTATTCTAGGAAGAAAATTGATTGGGTTTGAGCTAGATGTAGAGGACCAAGCAGATGATCCTGAATTACATGATGATGATGATCTGCCTTTGGATCATATGGAGGTGGTTTTATGGACACATACTCTTCTAGCACTGAAAGTTAACAAAGGTGAGACATGAGGTTTTTCTAGCACAAGTTGAGGCAGTGTTGCCAGCACCCTCATGACCTTGACAACATTGCATCTGACTGGCACTGCTGGTAATTTTACAGACTTTTATAATTGTTCTGTTATGAAAAGATTAACAATAATTCACAGTATTATTAACAAGAAAAGACTTATTGTATAAGACAAAACATTAATTATCTGCAATAAATTCTTTGATGTAGGTAAAATAATAAAACGTGTAGTGACAAGTTGCTCTACTCTCAGGCCCTAATCCTGCACCTTTTAATATGTTATGCCAAGGAATCAAAAAAACGTTTTCATAATATCAGAATGAAAGTTGTGGTGGAAATGCACCTTTGAAGTACTTTTCTTTCTTTGTTATATGAATATCTTTGAAATTGTAAGGGTGATCATGTTTTTTAATGAAACTTAAAAAACACAGAATCATAGGGTTGGAAAGTAAACCTACTAACTCAGGGGTTAAGGGTTTAATATCTCTGGATGAAGAATGGAACAGATTTCCAGGTGCTCTATGAATGCACTTCCTTCCTTCTTATCATTTAAGAAATTCTCCTATATGTCTCTTATACCAGTCCTGGTTTTAAACAAATTGCTCATTTAGACCTGAAGGGATAGTGTATTTAGCCCTCTTACATTTGTCTCTCAGATGTGAAGAATTCCTGTTAATCTCTATTAGGATAGGAAACGAACATAGAAGATAGGCTGTCTTCTTTCCATAGGAAGGCCAGTTGGAGTCCTTACATCCACACTCTTCTATGATCCTCATTTTTGATGAGAATTCAATGATCTGTGGAACCAGATTCTTTGGCCCTTTTTGGTACGTACTGTGATTGACAATCTTAGTGCCTCTAAAAAAGTGTAAGAAGTAGGCTGGAAGATGGAGATGCCTTTAGTCTTAACTACAAAAAGGCAGAACTAGAGTCTTCTCCATTAACCTAGTTTCCAGTTAAGAAGAGCAACAAATGACATTTCTGGGTTCTATCTAGGCACAAGGAAATCACTTATAATCACTTCATTTGAGGCTATAACAGGAAGTTTTAGTAGACCTCTGTTTAGAATAGCTCCTTTTAAGTGCCTGCATTGGCAGAACAGAACTAAAATTGATATTATACTGAAAAGACAAACTCCTTTAGAGTTGGGGTCAGCTCCGCAACATAGAATATTTGGATTTTTGATATACCATATGACACTTTTCTAATGAGGATACAAATCTGACACAATTCAGTATTCAAGGGTATAGACAGAAAATTTTTCATTAATGTATTTGGAACCTGCTAGAGAAGTGGTTCTTTATATAGACCATAATTCCCATCATAAGAAGGACTTGAGCAGAAGAGAATTATTCTTTCTAAATTCCTTCATCAAGTAGCACAAATTTAGGGTGATTGTTGTATAGACAGTTTGTCAGTCCTTGCATCTAACAGTATTATAATCAGTGTAGGAAATAGGGACACTTACTGGCACATCCCCCATTCATTCCAGAATGAGGAAACTTTTGGACAACAGTTTCGGAAATAAAAATGGCTCCCCATGTGATGCTTTCTTCAGTTGTGTATAGCCTCACAAGTTAATCAGAAATGATGGCCTTCTTGATTCTAAGATTTCCTTATGCAAAGGCTACAGTTTCCATCTGTCCAAGGAATTTTCTGTTAAATGCTATTTGGTAAAAGTATGTTTCAGGCAAGGCTTAAAATTCCAGGATATCCTTTCCTGATGCAGAGTGTATAATCAACCAGAAAAGTCTCATTTTATTCTTAGTCAGAATTTTATATGGCTTGGGATAGACTAGGGCACTCAGAGGGTTCTCTGTCTCTTCTAAGGAAAAAGGCTTCAGTCTACTGTAGTTACTTCAATATTTCAAATGCAGTTTATGGTGTCTTGACATCAACTAGAGCACTTGTTTGTGAATTTCATTTTGCATATTAGTGCAGTGATATGGAAAAGCTTAAGTCTAAGTAGGTGACTTTTTTGGTTGTATTGAGCCTATTTTTCTTTAATCTGGATTCTCCTGAAAGCATTACTGCAAGAATGTATCATGTCCACTTTACTTGTGGACAGATAGAAAGAGCCTCTGGAGGCCTATACCTACAACTATACTTAATGATTTGGATGGATGGCTCAAGATACAGGTAGGGCTTCCATTCTTCAGAGGTTCATATAAGGGAGGACTGTTGGTGATAAGAGCAGAATTCCATCTGTTATACAACAGCAGTAAGGAAGTAGGGGTTCCATGGCTTATTTTTCTGAATGTCCAAAATCATAAATGAAAAAATATCTCTACAGTGGAAAAGACTGTTAATTCATATTTTTTACAAACTAAAGGAGTATGCAATTCATGGGCTAGCAGTAGAGAAAGATGCATTCGACTGGATCCTTTCCCTGGGGCTGAATCTAAAGGGGTATCTCCTCATTTTAAGTGGATGCCTTTTTGCTTACTTGTGTCCCTCTTAAGGTTGATAAGGGGCAGTGGCTACAGTTACCCTGGTTGCAGTTTGGAAATGTTGGAACCAGATTTAAAGCTTTTCTCCAGTAAATCTCCCAGAGAGAGTCCTTCCCAAGACTGTTTGGCTTTTCAGCATTTTGTGATTTTCATAGCCCCAAGTGGGAGAATTCTAGGTGCCGGACCTTCTTCATTTGTTCAGTTCCCACCCAGTTGATTTCGGAAGTGATCATAGACTACCACACTTGGGATCAGGTGCTCAGTGCCCAAAAGCTGGAATTTAGAACTTATACCCATGGATTTTCTCAAACACTGTTAGAGCCTAAAAGCGAGGATATGTGTGACATTAACTTGCTTCAAAATGTTCATTTGTCCACTCAGACAGTATCGGTTTTGGAAACTTTTCAGTTTTTCCCAAAGAATCAGAATCTCCTGGGATTCCTGAAGCTCTCATTAAAATTCTACCCCTTACAAAAGCTTTAGGATTACCCTAATTTGGACCTACTTTGTATAGCTTCTCAGGCTTGTTTTCTTGAGGAGATTTATTCCCTCCCCTCCTGCAGCCTATGCAGAGGTTGGCAGGAGTCTAGGCATTGTTACAGGCGAGGATATTTTTGTTTTCCAGCCATCAGGATCTCATTATTGATGATGATATGTCTTGGGTTAAGATCTTTCAACCCAGGTTTTGAAAGATTCAGCTTTGAAGATCATTATTTTGCTTTTTGAAGGTTAATTTTTAGGAACTTCATGCCTTACATCAAGTTGAATGTCATCGTCACTAAGAACATCTTGAGATTTTTAGATATTAGTAAAGAGAACTCCTTTTTAATGTTTGCTCAGGCAATTTGAAACCATCCTCAGAGGAAACGTTTTGTCTTGGATTAACCCCTTATCTCCTCTCTTAAGTTTCCATTCCAATCCTTTCAGTCTCAGATTTTAGAAAATGTGTTTAACCTTACAGTTTCAACAATATTCATGTGACATGGAAGAAAAAATCAGCTTTGAAGCATAATTCATCCTTTGCTATCACTCTGATAATGTGCAGAAGGTTTGAAGATGTTTTAGCATGATGTACTAAAATGTGCGGGAGTAAGGCTCGAGTCTCAAGTGAGTTGCCGCTGTGCTTGCTTTACCATTTATTTTACATACACAGGAAAACTTATTGTTTTTTATGTTTATTTTATTTATAGATCTTTTGTTTTATATAATCAGTGTGATTTATTGATAATTTTTTCAAAAGAGCAAAATCATAAAAGTTTGTAAGATTACACGCCACAGCAATCAGATGCAGTATTGTCAAGGTTAGGCAGTCACTGGCAACACTGCCTCCACTTGTACTGGAATCACTTGCCTCATCTTGGTCAACTTATTGTTAAGGTTAGGTAGTCACTGGCAATGCTGCCTCCTCTTGTACTAAAATCACCTGCCTCATCTTGGTCAACTTTCAGGGCTGAAACTGTCACTGTCTATAGAATCACTCTCCACACACTCAAGTAATTCAATACCATGTGCCTAAGTCTTCTAAGTCAAGCTGAAAGCTACTCAGTTTTATACCTAGGAAACTCATAAGAATGTGCTGTCATTGACATTAGCAGGAGGAAGACTGACTGTGGGGAGAAACTGTTATGCGCTGCTGCCTCAGAAATCCCCCAGGCTCAGCATGTGGCCTTGAGCTAAAGGCATGAATCTCAATACATTTATATACATCCAGAAAAGTTGCATAACTCCCATAAATATCTGTGTAAGGGAGTTAAAAGATTACAAAACTGGCTTTAATGGGTCAACCAGGCATGTATGGCTGAGCCATTATGACTGTGGAAGCTTTGCCCATGAGTTTTACTGAGATCTTTGACATTTCTGAACACTTTGCCAACTATATATTGATCTAGGTGCCTAGTCCTCTAAATCTGGCTAAAAGCTACTCAGTTTTCTTACTAGAAAACTCACGAGAATGTGCTGTCATGACTTGTCTGGAATATGATTGACTGTGGGGAGAAACTATCATGTACTGCCCACCTCAGCAACTTCGCAGGCTCAGTATGTTGCTTTGAAATAGAGGCACGAATCTTATTGCATAGCTTACATGAATATCTGTCTGAGAAGTTAAAGGATTAAAAACTGGCATTGTTGGCTCAACCTGGCCTGTTTGACTGAGCCATTGTGTTTGAAGGATACTTCCATGGAAGCCTGTCTGAAGAAGCTTTCCCTATGAGTTTTAATGAGGTCTTTTACATTACTCAACACCTTGTCAGCTATACCTTGATCTAGGTGCTGAAAATCAGTCTTGTGGGCATTGGGCTTACCTCCTGCTAGGTGAAGGATCGATAATGTTCTACAAGATAACCATTGGGTATGTTCATATTCATTTTTTCTCATGGTTAAGAAATTTTTCTGTAACCCTTTGCTTCCATATTTTTCTGCTGTAATAGCTTGTGGAACAGACTGGCCATGGATAGTAAGGTGAGTTTTGATGAATGAAAAACTGTTTCTCTCTGGCTTTCCCATAAGCAAGTCTTCTGATTATTCTTTTCCACCTTACCTTTTCCTACTTATCAAAAAACTTTCTCTTAAGTGATGATAATCACCATCAGGGAAACAATTTGAAGAATTATGAGGTGGTTGGCCGGGTGCAGCTCGATGCCTGGTAGGACCATGATGTCATCACTGGATGGTGATTACTGATTGCAGTGAGAGTTCTGGTCTGAGCTATTGCCATAACCATTATTTTAATGGCTGCTAGAGGATGAGAGGCATTGACCACACCAGAAGGTGGGGATTAGAGATACCTAAATGTCCAGCATTCAAAGGAGATTCTCTCATAGCTCGTGGGACATTGTCCTGGAGAGAAAGATTTTTGTTCTTTGAAATTCATTTTTTTATAATTTGCATCCTAATGTATTGGGTTCTTTGTGACTGACATGATAACACGATTGTTTCTCTCCATGTGGAGTCGGTAAGTTGGACATAAAAGATGACAAATTAGTTAGGTTTATTGTTAGTATTTGCAGTCTAATGGGTCTAGTTGATTAAGATCTTGCTGTGTACCTGGATGAATGTAAAGCATAGCCATTGCTGGTACAAATTCATCAATGGAACTAATGTGCTTATATGGTAGGAAGATTTCAGATTCATTAAACCTTGACTCATGAATTTGAAGAAGGCAGTAATGCATTTCATTTTTCTTCATGATTTGTTGTTTCATTTCTCTTTATATGTACATGCTTTACAATAGCATGACCAGTATGATAATGTAAAGATTATTCTCCCTTCCCAGTTGCATTTTACCTGAATTGCATGTTATAACTGTTCCCATGGAATTGTTATTTTGTTCAATATCTCCCACATTTTTTTCAGGTTTTGATTGTTGCATACATGTCTGAAATTATACTTTGCATGTGATCTTGAAGCTGTGATTTGCCATCTGACTTTAAGAATGGGAAGGCACAGAGACCTTTGCTTATACAATTTTTAAAGCAACTTTTTTGACGGGTTGTGACTGAGATTAAACACTGTTGCAAAATATGTTTAAAGGAGATTGTTCAGTACTGTTACATCAGACTCAATAGTTATTGGTAAGAATTTCAAATTAACAGATTTTCCTCCATATTTGTTGTAATGTGAAATGAAAGATGTGAGAATTATCGTGAATGACTGGCATGTCTTTAGTAGAGAAGTCAAGTACAGTAGACTGTAGCATGAATTAACATAATTAACTGTTCATATATTTCACATTGTATCAGATATTATAATTTATTGAGATTTTTTGTGTCATTATTAACATAGCTGCATATTACCACAGGGCCTTTTAAAAAGGACTGACTACCTCATTTGCAAGTATTCAAATGAATTAGATTTCCTTTCCTTTATAACAATGTAAGTGCCCCTTACTAAGATACAAATTGGTAGATCTGGTATGTGGTAAGTTGCATTGGCTGAGCCTGGCACATGTAGACTTCCTATCTTTTAACCTAGAATTATGCCGCTGTGTCAGGCTGGCATAGAGTTTATTTCCTCACTATTTTCATTGGAAAAAATGTATCTCTGAAATCCCATATTTGTAACATATTTTCTTTCTCACGTAGATATGACATTCTGTACATTTTCAAATTTTTGGGATTTCAGTGAAGCAATTTTTTTCCTTTATATGTGAATGGAAAATGAGCTCTACTGCATGAGTGTGTGCCGCAGGGCTGGAGCGGAGCCAGTGTGGCGTATGCTGTTGGGGCAGCTGTTAGCGGTGATGGATATACGATCCTGCAACCTGACGCGTGTGAGGTGATGATTGCTACACTCTTCTGTATCTCTCCTTTCTTTCTCTCATTCTTTTTGTGTTGGTCTTTCTCATAGTAAGACATATATATATATATATATATATATATATATATATATATATATATATATGTGTGTGTGTGTGTGTG
>JAYMFT010025883.1:0-16220 GCA_038088735.1 Panulirus argus
CTAGACTTGTTCGTCGTTTCCTGGGTAGCGAGGTAGCGTCAGTTTCACGTTGAAAACAGCATTATTCACATACACTCTTTAGCTGCCGTGCATAACTTACGGAAACCAGAGCCTCCTATACACAATCAGGCCCCAAATAACCATCCCGTGGTTTCCCCTTACAGCTTCATTTGGCCTGGTTCACCTCACAGACAACACGTCACCCCCCCTGTATACAACATCACTCCAATTCGCTCCATCAAGTCCACGCCTCACACTTTCCTGCATGTCCGGGCCCCGATCACTCGGTTTTCCCCTTCTCCTTGTTCCCTTTATTACGGGAATGTATTCCCCCTTTCAGCCAGCCTCTCTTCACTCATCTTCTCCATATGTCTAAACCATTTCAGCATACATTCTTCATCTCTCTCATAAATATTCCATTTACTACGACACCTCTCTCTTACCCTATTATTTCTTCTTCAATAAACCCTCCTACTCCTCTCTCTACATACTGTCCTCAGAAAATTTTCCTACAATATCTTTTGCCCTGACAGACAATGAACCTTCCTCTCCACGTATTCCCAAATGCCCCAAGCATAGCCCCCCCCTCACCCACCCTATGGCTTGCTTCAGCTTCCGTGGTTTCATTTGCTGCCAAATCCACTACCAGGTATCTAAAACACTTCACTTCCTCCACGTCCTCTCGATTCAAATTCTCACTTCTAACCAGCCTGTCTCTACCCCTGCTAAACTTAATAACCTTACTTTGCGTTGCCGGGCCTGAACATGCAGGAGGGTGTGTGGCGAACACTGAATAGAATTAGAGCAATGTGTTATACAGGCCGGGGGGGGAGGGGGGACGCGCTGTTAATGGGCTGAACCAGGGCATTTGAGGCTGTGAGGGGGAACCACGGTCGGATCTGTGGGGCCAGGCCGCGGATAAGGTGCTCTGCTTTTCGGTGCATTATATAATCATGCGAGCTCGAGAGTGAGATGTGAGCTAAAGAGTATGTGAGCTAAACAGTACGTGAGCTGGAGAGTATGTGAGCCGAAAAGTACGTGAGCCCGAGAGTGGATGTGAGCGAATAAAACCCATCCTCGTCTGCTTCTGGTGCTACCTCGCTGCTCGTGAAACTGGAGTGATCACATGAAAACCTGCTGGTCTACCTGTAGTGATCAGTGCACACGCCTGCTTGGTCTACCTGGGGTGATCACAGTACACACACCTGCAGGGAAGTGATCACATCAACACCTGTGAGGCCGTGATCCCAGGAACACCTGCTAGTGCACCTGATCAATACACCTGCACAGCAGCGGCCGCGACAATGCTGAATTATTCCGTGATGCGGCGTGACCTTTGACCTCCCACCCCCACCCCCCGCCTTCCAGTGAGCGGTGAGAGAGGTCATCCCAGGCTTAGGCTACGGCTGGCCTCCACCACACACACACACACGGGCTTCCGTGGTGTAGCGGTTTGCGATGGTGACCATTTTTTCACGCAGGGGCACCACCTTGGCTCGAACCCTGAGCGCCGCAGTCGGTCCACAGCCAATCCTAGCTGCTCATCCTCCCTTCGGAGCTGGTCAATAAATGGGTACATGGCTTAGGATAGGGTGTGTGTACACACAAACGGTGTGTGTGTATATATATATATATATATATATATATATATATATATATATATATATATCAGGGTATGAGTCAGGGCAACAGGAGTGTAAACTGACTTCCTGTTACACACACACACACACACACAAGCACACGCATTCCTCCGATGTGGTGTGGGTCAAATAATGGATTTCAGCTCTACAGTGACAGGCTGAGAGAACTTAGGTTATCACAGGTAGAAGCAAGCCCCAAAGCAACAAGTTCTCCCAATATACAAAAGAAAATTCCTGTATGTCAGTAGGGATATTAGAATCAGAGGGACTGATCCACCATCGCTGACAGCTCTCACCTCGACACGGACTGACGTGGGGAAAAAAAATAAGAATATGAAATACGATCCCCCATGGCGAGTCAACGTACTGCAGGACAACACAGAGAGGTGTAGTGGGAGGCAACAGAGATGGTGCCACACGCACGAAAGCCGAGTTTATAGACTTAGACGCCATAACTCTGTCCATCAAGGAACAACTTCAAAAAACTGAGAGATTCTATGTGATTCTGTGGAATTCGTAAAGCGCCACAGCCTACTGGTTATTCAGTCCTTTTTAGCATTGAAAAAGATACCTGGAACGTAAAATTATCTAAAAAGAATTAAATATTCTGGCTTCCTTTAAGAGATACCTGAAATCTTACAAATATTTCTATGGAATTATATATTTCGCCTTCCTTTGAAACCTTTACCCTTTAATTTACATTATTATTGTCCAAGGTTTCTCTAATACTTCCGATTCTTCCTGTGTTACAACATCATATAATTCATGTGTCACTTTCACTCCTATAATTTTTGGCATTGCGTCAGTAGATGGTCCAGAGTAATATTGCAATTGCAGGCGTTGCATAGTGGAGAAGGTCTCCTCCCATAGTGGGGAAGGTCTCCTCCCACAGTGGGGAAGGTCTCCTCCCATAGTGAGGAAGCTCTCCTCCCATAGTGGGGAAGCTCTCCTCTCAGAGCAGGGAAGGTCTCCTCCCCATTAAAATGAAAACGGGTCTAGAGAGTGAGGCCAAAATCCTCAGTCAACGAAGAATTGTCTCAAAATGGTGATTCCTACTGAACGAGGCGCGACCATACTGAAGCACCATCCCTTACGTCTGTAGCCTGTTGTTCTTTTGGGCTCCCAAATCCCATCTAGTCTGCCATTCCCATCTAAACATATTCCTTTTGCCTTATATTCCTCAAATAAAATCATTAAGTGTGACTCTCGTACACAGACTGCTAGATATAGCTGCTCCAGCCTCAGCTTCTGCTATTTCCAGACGGCTCATACGAACACAAGTCCAGGAGGTCTACACTCTTAGGGTCTGAGTGGATCCTCACGGTCCAGTTGTGGACTTTTCAAAACAACGGGATGGACTGGGGCACAGCGTGATATGGCTTGCAGTCCACCCTGGGGATCGAAGTAGGTTGTACACTTATCTTTAGGTGACTGTTCAGGTCATTCTAAGTGCAGCCTGATTACCATGCTGTTCTGTAGTGAACTGAATGGTTGTCTTGGTAGTTTTGCTAAATGATATCATTCTCTAATAACCACAGCAAAGCCTACACCTTTATCGCCTTGCGAGCCATCAGTAGCTACATCTGTTGTGCTTCCATACATAACACCAGGCGGAAGGAAGTTACTCTTTTTTCTACGTCACAGGAGCAATTGTTCCTTTTGATCGCCTTCCTCCAGACCCGCCGGAGTGTGATCTCTGGAACCTTCCAGCGAGGGAACCGAACAATACCCTATTTCTGGAATCAAGTCCACGCCGCTCCCTTTAATGGCGGAGACACAAGAGGCAATAGACGTGTTCGAACGGAAGGGAAAATGTACAGAGTAGCGAATGAAAGGAATAATGGAACGCGAAGAGTGGGAAAGAAGTTTATGAGATGGGGCCCCACGAGCACAGAACCCCCTCCCAGTACTGTGGGATGGCTAATTCCACCCCGCTCCCCCATCGCTTCCTTCCCACCTGCCTCATCCTTATAATCACCTCCCATTCTCTCTCTCTCTCATACTCATTACCTCCCCATTTCCTCTCTCTAACCCTTATCACTTTCCCACACCCTCTCTCTCATCCCCACTGCCTCCTTTCCACCCCCTAAAAACACATTTCACCCCCATTTCCACTGCCCTTCTCTACCCAGGAAGTACATCTTCTATGATTGCCCCCTCCCCCCGCCCATTTTCTTCTACTATCACAAGCCTCCTTCCCCCATAAATCACAACCATGACACTATTCCCTATACTTCTTATTCCTACGACGCCCCATTACCGTATTCCTCCCCAGTGTCCCAATTTCCCTAAGGGCCTCACACCACTCCCCTCCCCCCGGGCTAGGGCCTCTAGCCACAAGAACAACAACAAAAACAACAACAACCATCTATTGATTTCCGTCCTTTAGCCAATCGCCGTGGGGAGGGGAGGAGAGGGGAGGGGAGGGAGGGAAGGGGAGGGGGGAAGGGGAGAGGGTCGCCTTCCACCATATCCCCCCCACCTCGACGCCACCACAGCCCACCACCCCACTGGCTACTGTCTCCTCCCCACCGGTATATGTTGCTGGTCTGGTCGCGCTTGGACACCACAGGGTGTACACCCAAGGGTCAGGTCAAGGGTCACCTCTTCATTCCCAAGGGTCGTACCGCCGTGCTCAAGGGTCGTATCGTCGTGCTTAAGGGTCCTAACGTCGTGCTCTGGGGTCGTACCGCCGTGCTAAAGGGTCGTACCGTCGTGCTCAGGGGTCGTACCGTCGTGCTAAAGGGTCGTGCCGTCGTGCCCAAGGGTCGTACCGCCGTGCCCAAGGGTCGCGCCGTCGTGCTCAGGAGGCTGGCACGAGAACGTCCCTGTTTATCACACTGGAAACAGCCAAGCCGCCTCTCATGACGCCACAGAGTCACAACGGCTGGGCGTCCCCCGCCACACTGGAGGCTCGCCTGGGAAACAAAATGCCACCTTTATTCCGATACCGACGAGGTCGTTCGAGAAATTCTCCCACACTGTCGAAATGTACCACATGAGGACCACTCACGTACCACAAAAGGACCACTCACGCACCATCCAAGGACCACATACGGTCAGTTATCTTTCCCGCGGGTTAAGAGTAGGATCGCAACGAGATAACCTAATGATATCTTCTTGGTCCTCACGTTATCTTACGCAGCTGAGCCGGGGTGACAACACACAGTGGAATTAGGCCGCCGTGAAATTCCAATTTCCTAGGGTCATTCGGGATCACTGCCACGGGTCATTTATACTTCATTTAATTTACGGCAATGAGTTATTAAGTAATCCTATAACCGGAACGCGCACAAGAGGTGGGTCATTACAACACGAAAGAGAAAGGTCAAGGGGTCAGGAAGGAGGGTAATGAGCCTGACCTCACATTCAGACAACACATGGAAGGGAAATGTCAAACCTAAGATGTTTGGTTAGGTCTTCAAAACATCTACGACCAGCAGGGTAACTTTGGTTCTGTATGTACCATTTCTCCTCCCTATACCACCTTAGTGGTATGGGCTACCACACCCACACATACCCCACAACATCAGAGCTGGGAACATGCAAGGTTTCTTAACTACTCTCTACCCTTGGACGGCTAACGAAGCCTCAGGAACTCCGCTCATTAGAGAACACACGTGAGAGAAATATCGCAATGTCCACTACATCCGGCATTCACTTAAATACAACGACTGAACCGCTCACTGACATGACCTGACTGAACTGTTTAGCTCAATGCACCAACTGAGTCATTCATTTAAATGACCTCACAGAACCAATCGTTTACATACACCGACTGAACTAGTAAGAGGAACAATACATAATCTTCCACCTAAGTTGCAGGTCCCAGCTGGTGAGTTTTGGAGTCATATCTGTGAGAGGAGGTCAGTCCATCAACCAAAACGTCGCTCATCAAGTTGGGCGCGATGCCCAACTTCCGACTTGACAATCTCCTTCATCTCTGGCATCTGGTCCAGGGAACCTCGCAAGCATTTGCCTTTACTGAGGCACCTAACTTGTGTGTGTGTGTGTGTGTGTGTGTGTGTGTGTGTGTGTGTGTAGTGTCGGATCTTTACGATCGGCTCCAACATCCTCCTCCACAGCTTCCTTGAAAAGTTTTGCACTGCAAGGCTACAGCCCATACAAGACTAGGTGTTTATGTTTTTTTTTTTATTTTTCATTTACAACATTCATGACATCTCCAGAGTCAAGACACTTTTCCACACAAAGCTTACTGATGGAAGAGCACGTGATGTATTCTGGGAAAGAGTCGTCTTTCTTGCAGAGAGAGGCGCAACGATGCCATTCCCGCTGCCCAGCGCCGCGGGAGACCCCGCCTCAAAAGAGACGCCGCCTTCTGATGAGGCGAACTGCCATACATTACAATATGTATCTGGCAGATTCCTTCGCCCATCCTATAGCTCTCTCACAACCAGTACCTTCGCTGTATCTTCTTGACCACATAAATCACCGAACGCCATATACACCCAATATCACCAACGAGGCGGAGTCTAAAATGTCCGTAGACTTACGAAGCTGCAGTGAGAATCAGACTTATTTCTTATGAATCATTTCAACTGATCTTGCATGATGAGCACCAATCATACTTTTAAGTACACTGCAAGTGCCAGACGCTTCCAGTTTTCTTTTACTGCTGCCACGATTTCTGATATATTAGCAAGACCTAAAGAGAAGAAACACAGGTCAAATATCACTACCTATGTCACCGCCTCACTGTCTTCAAACGGTAATCTCTTGGTGTGCAATCAAGTGAGCAACTTCAACAGACGTCTGCCACTTGCAGGACTTTGCAAGACTTCGCGACAGGTCGCGTAAAATGTGACTGATGAAAGGCTAATTCTGCTCTCGAATCATCCATTATATCGTTCCTAATTCTCGAACTAATCGCAAAGTTCAAAGTCACAGTTTCTGTGATTTGTGTGAAAGTGCGTCTCGACACCGCGTGCCTCCGCAGTATGGGAATAGTCACTCTGCACAATACACAGACACATTTTCCTTTACATTAAAACAGCGATAGTTTACCCAGTCAGATTATGATCACAATATGTTTTCGTTTCTTACTAAATACGTCCATGTTAGTTACCAAAATGCACACACACACACACACACACACACACATTCAAGGTGGCTCTCGTAACTACGGTAACTCATCTTTAAAACACTTCACTGGAGAGCCAGAGAGTTTACGTACGGACCTACCAAACAGATGGTCCGCGGGAATATCGGACCACACTGCACTAATGTAAGAAACAAGTCGAGGAAATTCCCAGGCCACGTTTCTTTGCCCGAAGAAAGACTTTACGGATACGGCCGATTCACATTTCACCTGCACAAAAAGGCTACGGCCCTCGCTATCCACATTTCCCCGCTAAAAAAACATCACAAAATACGACAGCCGGTGGCCCACAATTAACCAGTCTCGTTGGATACCGGGAAGTCATTGACCTGAAAGGCACCAGTCAGTCTCTTGGGATTTTCAGTCGACCTACCTACAATGAACAATCCCTCGGGATACTGAGGCCAGTTAGCTAAAACCAACGAATTCCTCAGAGTACTTAGGGCCAGAATTAGCTTTCACTACTTACTCCCAAAAGAACAAATCGCCCCGAATTCTCTCGCGGTCATGGAACGAAAACGGAGAGACGCCAAAGGCATTACTGCTACACCAACTCAAAATGGAGAAATCATAACGCACATTACTGTCATTCACCTAAGATGGGCCAAAAAGAAATTGCCAAGGGTATAAAAGGCCACTTACTAAAATGTGGTAAAATCAATTTTGGGTAAATCCAAGTCTGGCAGACAGATGGGTTCCCCCCCCCCTCTACTGTGCCGTCTAGAGCCAGCTGCTGGAGGCCCGATGACGGACGATTCCCACACCATCTTTGCGCACCAACTTCCCCAACAACTCTCTCTCTCTCTCTCTCCCTCACTGGCATCTCCCACTTCGATAAACATTATGGGCGGGAGAAGCTGGCCGGCTCGTAAGTCGCCAGCGGAGGAAGTTCTCCTAACAGGCCATAACAGCCCCTGAAGCCCCACACCAGCCATAAAAGTTCATATTCAAACTAGAGGCAAGATGGACCGGAATGTGTGGGGGCAAACTTGTGCCACTCCCGCCATCCGTGGCGCTCCTCCTCTTTAGTAAGGGGTGCCAGCCTTGTGTGACCATCCTGGGAGGCCAGGACAACCATACTTGGAGGCCAGGATAACCATACTAAGAGGCCAAAATAACCATACTGAGAGGCCAGGATAACCATACTGGGAGGCCAGGATAACCATACTGGGAGGCCAGGATAACCATACTGAGAGGCCAAGATAACCATACTGAGAGGCCAGGATAACCATACTGAGAGGCCAGGATAACCATACTGAGAGGCCAGGACAACCATACTGAGAGGCCAGGATAACCATAGAGAGGCCAAGATAACCATAGAGAGGCCAAGATAACCATACTGAGAGGCCAGGACAGCCATACTGAGAGGCCAGGACAACCATACTGAGAGGCCAGGATAACCATAGAGGCCAAGATAACCATAGAGAGGCCAAGATAACCATACTGAGAGGCCAGGATAACCATACTGAGAGGCCAGGACAACCATACTGAGAGGCCACGATAACCATAAAGAGAGGCCAAGATAACCATACTGAGAGGCCACGATAACCATACTGAGAGACCAGGACAACCATACTGAGAGGCCAGGATAACCATACTGAGAGGCCAGGATAACCATAAAGAGAGGCCAGGATAACCATACTGAGAGGCCACGATAACCATAAAGAGAGGCCAGGATAACCATACTGAGAGGCCAGGACAACCATATTGAGAGGCCATGATAACCATACTGGAAGGCCAGGATACTAACACTGCGAGACCAAAGTCCACCACAACACACATCAGGCAAACCACACAACCCAACCACAACACATAACAACGATGCAAGTTCTACCATACAGTAAAACTACAAACAACCAACTTACAACCCTCCACTGGTGTCACGAGAGACCACAACCTACAACCCAGGTGCAGGAGTCGTCATAACCCAGGTCATCCTCCTCACATACACAGAGAACCCAGGGCTTCACCACACTCGTCCTGCTGCCTCCGTCTAAACACGTCAGGTGCCAGTGTGTGGCCCTGGGGTCAACCCGCCACCACTAGCGTCCACACCAGGTGACTTTGGTTGACCCGTGAGCTGGTCCTCACGATCTTGCCTTACCTGTAAGCCGGCCCCCACGTCCTCAACATCTTCAACCATTTCTATCACATAAACATCAGGAATCCCATTCTGATTATCTACCAGCTGTTCCTCCCACAGTGATCATCTACAGTGACTCTACTATATGCATTCCTGGCGATGTAATGGTGAGCAGTGATGCATGGAACACTTGTGTTGCCTGCAGTGCAGCACAGGCACTGGCAGTGAAATAAGAGTGGATTGAAATGCTGTGTGGAAGATATCGAAATAGTCCGTATGAAGTTCCAAGGCCAATGGCGGGGTGTCTCTCAAGTCATAAGCCACGCTGAGTTCCAGATTGAACCACTTTGTAAACAGAGTAACTCAGGCAGATTTCCACACTAGTTAGAGTCGTGGGTCTTGAC
This sequence comes from Panulirus argus, assembly GCA_038088735.1. Taxonomy (NCBI): domain Eukaryota; kingdom Metazoa; phylum Arthropoda; class Malacostraca; order Decapoda; family Palinuridae; genus Panulirus; species Panulirus argus. The sequence continues at coordinate 9,247 of JAYMFT010025883.1, forward strand.
GCCATTCCCATCTACAGACGATGGAAAAAAACTTCCAAATTTTCATGAGAACCTGATCTAGAGTTTTTGGTTTAGAGTTGTGACCCAGGTTAGGAGGCAGGTTATGAAGAAGGTTATGCTGCAAGTTGTAACCATGGTTATGCTGCAGGTTATAGAGACAGCCAACAATGTAGAGACAGTGCGATTCTTCAGTACGACGTTACGACCCTTGGGTATGGTGACCTGACCTTTGACCTGACCCTCAAAAAAGAATTTGCGTAATACAAGGTTTTCACCCACGAAGCATGGTTAACCTCCACCAGACCACGTTTTTAAGCCCCAGTCAACGTTTGTTAACAACCAGAAAAACGTTTTCACCGACCAAACAACCTTTCTTACCACCTAACTGCTTAAATCCAACTAGAAACGTTACCATTCTATTGTGCTGAACAAAGACAGAAACATTTCTATTCACCAGATAATGTTCTGTACACCAGAGAACGTTTCATCTATCTGTTGCCATCCAAGTGACACCTCCATAAACCAACATAACGTTTCTCTCCGTCAGGTAAAAATCTCATCCAATAAACGTTTATATCCCTGGAGATCGTTTCCACCCAACATACGTTTTTCTATTCAAAAGACAACGTTTCCATCCATCCAGAGAGAGAAAGACTCCTTCCACAGACAACAATGTCCCCTCTATGGAAAAAAAAAAAAAAAAAAAAAAGTCATGGCCCGGGGAAAAAAAAAGTCATGGCCCGGGAAAAAAAAAAAAAATCTTTCCCATCCAAGGAAAAACATTTCCGCGAAGGAATCAACGTTCCCACAACGGGACATAGTCTAGCGGGACCCCCCTCCCACCTCTACAGACTTCCAGACGCCATATAAGGATCCCAGGGGAAGGAAGGATCCAGGGGGGAAGGAAGGAAAAGTCGCGTGTGGTTTCTCCTTTACGACCACCGCCATCCCACCTCCCCTCCTCCTCCCCCACCCCCAGTCGTCTTGTTCAGGGCATTCGTCTGGTCGAGTCGTGCGTGGCCCAAAACAAGTCCCGACACACACACACACACACACACACCTGCTAGTGGCTTCTGGCCTCTGGAAAATAATGACTGGACACACACATACACACAAACAATGCCCTGAATCACCCCCCCCCCATCCCCACTCCTGGCAACGTTTCACTTAACGACCTGTTTGTTACAAGAATGAGGATGGAGGAGGGTTCGATTCCTACACCCTTCAAGTCCGGGTGGTTGTGATGGCTTGTGTATGGTACAGCCACCATGCTGGATGTGTACGGGTGGTCTACCATGGAAAATCTACCATGTTGGAGCGTGTGGGTAATCTACCCGGGATGAATGTCTGGGTAATCTACCATGAGGGATGTGAGAGGGGGTTACTATAACCTGCTTTATATTAAAACTAAAACTGGTGATATTTACCTTTGTTTTCTCTTCCAGACTGATTGATCGACTGACTGGTTGACTGACTGACTGCTTAACCGTCTGGCTGCCCACCCAACACCACACTGTTCTCTCTCTCTCTCTCCCTAGGTTTTGGGTGGCAGGCAGCCAGTACTTCAGTGGCTGTTAAATGTCACTACTTAGGCCCAGGATCTATCTTTTCTCTCTCTGCCTTACCCACACGTGGGCTGCTGGCTGGCATTCAGTCCACAAACATACACAACCTCTCCCTCCCACACATAACACCTGACAACACGTAACTCACTAGACTTGTTCGTCGTAACTCTAGATTTTCCTGCGGTGAGCGCGACGCGCTAGCCTCCCCTTTTGCCAAAGTACTCTCTCTCTCTCCACCGTCACCCCTTAAGGCCCATTTCTCTTACTGATACTTGCTTTGAAATATTACCAAAAGGCAGGACTATCGCGTAGCTCTCACCGCAAGAAAATCTAGTTATAGAGTCGTGTGAGTTGCATGTCGACAACTATTGTACGTAAGACGAAAAGACGGTCTGTTTGTGAAGCGAGAGCCAGCTACCCACGTGGGGGTGTAGTAGAAAGCAAAGACAACTACCTGGGCCAAAGGAGTGGAACCTGATAGCCAATGAAGTGTTGATCACTGAGCCTGTCACTAATCCTCCCGATACGCAGGCAGGTAGTACTTCCCTGGTCGGTGGCTGCCTACCACCAACTACCTACCTACATGTTGAGAGAGAGAGAGAGAGAGAGAGAGAGAGAGAGAGAGAGCAATAGACGCACTGACCAATGATTATAACATTACATTAAGGGTCCTTGTATTTTAAGCAAAGGAGTGTGGGAAGTCTGTGGTATATGGGGCCCCCACCTCAGATATCTCCCCCCCCACACCTGGATCCATAGCTAGGAACCGTCTGTTACCTCCCCTCCCGGTCCCCCCTCGTTGCCTCGCTGTTAGACCCTCTATTGCTCCTCCCCGTTGGCATCCTGCGGTCCTCGACCCTACTACATAACGGTGGTCACACGCTGGTACGTAGACCCAATTCCGGGCAGCCATATATAAGTAACTCAACTGTGGTACTGGAAACGTGTTGGTAATGGTTGTGGTGGCAGGAACTGTGGTGGAAGTGATTCGTGGTGGTAGTGGCACCACCTGCTGCCTGCCTGCCCTCCCCCCCCCGTTCCCGTCCTGCACCACCTGCTCCCTGCTCAACCCAGCCCCACGAACCCTCCCCTGCTAAGCAGGATTAAGCAGGGTATGATGAGCGAATCACTCGGCCGCTCAACAAGTTTTCCATTTCCCAGGATTTGGGGCGATCACCCCCCCCCCTTTCCTCGCCCGACCCACTTCCCTCCCCTTCCCTTTCCCTTTAATCATCCGAGAACCCCCCCTTCCTAAAACCTTCCCTTTAATCCCGCCACAGCTCCCCTTACCCCTTACTTTTTCCCTCTAATGGCCACAGCACCCCTTACCCCTTAGCTCTACTGATCACATCTCCCCTTACCTTTCCATTAATCATAAAACCCCCTCCTACCCCTAAACTTTCCCTTTACTAACAACAGTTCCCTTTACCTATTAACCTTCCCTTAAATCATAACTCCCCTTAACCCTTTAACTTTCCCTTTAAAAATCAAAGCTCCCTTTACCCCTTTACTTACTCTACCATCATATAAGTCCTTAAACCTCTGTATGCTGTCTGTGTTAACCGTGTGTTCAGACATTCTACAACTTTCATCCACCACTCTTGCACTATACAAGTACTTCTTTACTCTGTGTGTGTGTGTGTGTGTGTGTGTGTGTGTGTGATATATATTTCTGCATTACGGAGAAAAAGTTTTACACTGTATATATGAGCGCACACACACACACACAAAGAGCATTTTTAACCGAATGGCTACTAAATTCAGTAAACGGTTACTTATTTCATCTTATGAATTTTAATCACACTAGCTTAAACCATGATTTATCAATCAGACCTGAAAGAGGACGAACACCTAGGTTGGGGAAGGGCCGACTGCCACGCCACGGACTCGAACACAGGCGGGTCCAATCTCGGCCTGGCCCGTGCTGACTCATGGCCAGTAACGCTAACCACTACACCACGGAGGCCCAGTGGAGCCCCTGGTGTGTGTGTGTGTGTGTGTGTGTGTAACAGAACAGCAGGTGGAACAGCAGAGTGCAGCAAGTGGAACAGGAGGGATCAGCAGGTGGATCAATGGCTAGAGCATCATCGGAAGGAGCGTCAAGTGGAACAGTGAGTGAGGGGGCAGGTGGAGAGGCCAAGTGAATCTGGTGGAGCGGCCCCACGGGATCCACCGTGACCAGGGGGCCGGCCATCTTGAAGCTGAGCTACAAACTGCCGCTACAACAGCCGTCACTAGCGCCGCTACACCTGCCGCCAATACTGCCGAAGCAGCAGTTGCCAAAACGACCACTCAGCCGCCACACCTGCCAGCTACAGCAGCCACCTATACCACCACAGTCGTTACAGCTTACTGCCACTACCAGCATCATTGCCCCTATCATAATCTCCAACACTATCGCCTCAAAACTACAGTCTCCACCACTACCACAACCTCCAACACTATCGCCCCACTACTACAGTCTCCATCACTATCACCACACTCGTCTTACGGCCTCCACCAATACCACAATCATCGCCGACACCACCACTGCAATAAGGAATGCCGTTATAATCGCCACTACAAACACAGTACATTTAAAAATATTCCACTTCACTCCTGTGCTTTACTGCATATTAGGGCCATTCTCGCTAATCATTTGTTAAGCTGCTCCCGTGTCATGTTAGCAGCAGCACCACATCGTCGACATTTAATTCATTAAGCCCAGCTTGATTGGCCAGCTATCAAGCTGGACTGGCAAGATTTTTTTTTTTCATATATCTCTACTTACTGTTATCCTGTATCGTTTAAACATTAGAGGAAGCCACGCCTGAGGCTCGCCTTCCTCAACCGGTCGCATCACTTTCATTTCCATGTCCGTTCTACAACTTTCCTGGGCACCTCGGTTGATTTACCAACACCCTCACATGCTGGCCGTTTCCCATACGTGAAGGGCGTTCAGTAAAATGTTCGCAAAACACGGGTAGAGAGCGAATATGAAGAGACCCACCGCAGCACATCGGACACGAATTTTGGCGGGCTGGTGTGCGCACTGGAGACGATCGCTGATTGGCTCAAAGGATGTAAGCAACAAAGATGGCGGCGAACTATGTGTGTATATTTTCTTAATATTCGATTGATAGTTACTGAATGTAAATTTCTTACTATGATACGGTATTTGTTAGATTATATATATATATATATATATATATATATATATATATATATATATATGTGTGTGTGTGTGTGTGTGTGTGTGTGTGCGTTGGTAGTGGTTCTTGTAAACATATTGTTAAAGTGATCTCTTTTTTTCAGATTCTGAATTTTTCAAGTTGTGTAAAACCTGTTTCTATATGGGTGGGGAGGTTGTGTAGGATATCACCTAGGGTCGTCCCCACTTTCTGATTTGAATCCATCAAATCATCTTCAGGAGCGTGTGGAGAGGTCAGCGGAGCAGTGTTGTACTTCTTGGTGACATGTAGTTTGATGGAGCCTTCTTAACAGGTATAGTGTGAGTGTGTACTGGATATGCTGCCCACGTAGGTCATGGTAGTATGGAGCTCGCTGTCTCCTTGCTGACATTTGTATTCACAAGTCACGTTGGATTCTTGTGTGTCACGTGTTTAGTACTGCTGGTTGCTCATGATGAGATTGTTGCTGTTTCTGTAAAAGTTGACTAGCTTGACTTTGTTATCTTTAGTTATGTGGTTGATATTTCTGGAGACAGTGTCTCGTAGTATATATATATATATATATATATATATATATATATATATATATTACACCTTACCGTACCTTTCTGCCCCAGGAGTCCCTTCGAAGGGGCTCCTGCAGCGCCGACCGCGTCTACCGGTCATAAAGTGTTTGTCTGTATGAGGAGAGTGCGAAATCATTTGATCTGAAAGTATACAGTGTCTTCATTGTGGGAGTTGCATCGTGGCCACAAAGGGTTTTGTGATATGCTGAAATGGTGATTGTAATGGAGCAGTGGGTGATGTCCAGAACAGTTGACGAAACAGAGCACAGTTTCGTCAAAGAACTTCTCGCTTTAATGTAGTCCAACCTTTCCCATGCTACTGAATGTAACGCAGCCATGGAGCTACAGGGTTCCGGGGAAAAATAAGGATACTGGAGTAAGAACAGGACCTTTTTCAAACCAGGTCCTTGGGTACTCATGTCTAAATGAATGAATCAGTCAGTCAATCAATCAATCAGTCAATATATATATATTCTTTGGTCCGCAAAGCAAAAAATACGGGTGAGGCCATTATAACATGGTGCTAATGGAGATGGGTCCTTGTTCAAAAGTGAAAAAGTTATAATGATAGATAAATGCAGTTAAATACTACTATTTTCTTCCAGGATGAATAAATAATGATTAAGTATGCCAAGATAGGTCCTGAAAAAAAAATTAGTTACCAAGAAACACTTCTGGCATTTTCTACTTCCGTACCATAACGGAAGGTAAACATCAAGTGGCACATCCAGCCCACCGGTAATATGACAAAAATGGCATACTGATATATCATGGACAGAAAATGCAACGACAGACAATAAAATTAATTCATAGCACATCAAAAAATACAATAGCACACATCAGAGAATGATAATAGTAAATGAAAATAAAATTTACTAACTGACCAGTCAATGTTTTTTTCGTAGTTTTGCTAGATTGTTCGCGATCGCTGCCACGGTCCCACTACGCTGCTTCTCCTTCCTGGCATCTGTGCGAGACGAGAGAGAGCAGCTGCTCCTAAGTAGACGGGTCCACGATGTGGCCCATCCTCCACTATAAAGAAGGCGTCAAGGGTTAAACATCTTACTTCTCGTTTCTTCTCGGGAAGCATCTCCTCATATGGGGAAAATTCATTTAAAAATGTGCACTTCACTCCTGTGCTTCTCTGCATATCCGGGCCATTCTCGCTAATCGTACTAGGTCATCACACATCTTCTGCTATGCATCACTTAAAATTTAAAAGTCTTTTTACCGAGGAACTGTTCTAGTTCACAATCTTGGACTTCGTCACTGTATCGCACTGTCCGGCCAACTCGTGCACTCCTCATTTGTTAAGCCACTCCCGTGTCATGTTAGCAGCAGCACCACATCGTCGACATTTAATTCATCAAGTCCAGCTTGATTGGTCAGCTATCATGCAGGACTGGCAAGATTTGTTCATATATCTCCACTCACTGTTATCCTGTATCGTTTTAATATGAGAGGAAGCCAGGCCTGAGGCTCGCCTTCCTCAACCGGTCGCATCACTTTCATTTCCACGTCCGTTCTACATCATTCCTGGGCACCTCGGTTAATTTACCAACACCCTCACATGCTGGCCGTTTCCCACACGTGAGAGGCGTTCAGTAAAATGTTCGCAAAACACGGGTAGAGAGCGAATATGAAGAGACCCACCGCAGCACATCGGACACGAA
>JAYMFT010025894.1:0-16219 GCA_038088735.1 Panulirus argus
AGAAAGAATACTTCCCACGAATTCCCTGCGTGTCGTAAAAGGCGACTAAAAGGGGAGGGAGCGGGGGGCTGGAAATCTTCCCCTCCTGTTTTCTCTTTTCCAAAAGAAAAACAGAGAACAAGGCCAAGTGAGGATATTTCCTCTAAGGCTTAATCCTCTGTTCTTAACGCTACATCGCTAACGCGGGAAGCAACGAATATGTATAATATGTATATATATATATATATATATATAAGTGGAGGAATAGGTGGGCGCGGTTCAATGGTGAAAGTAATGTGTTCAGTGTTTCTGTTCTGTGAGACAGTGTGTGGAGTGTTGCCTGGTGCAGTGTTCATCATTCGTGCTGTCATCTCGTTGCACGGTCATTTGCACACCTGCAGTGACTTACACACGTCCCTGCAACCTTCCACGCCACCGCTGACACCTCTCTAGCGCGCCACACGTGTGTGTTGCCGACTATCACCTGTTCGCTGTTTACCACGCTGCGTCATCACCTTACCTTAAAATCCGCTACAGTTTCCCTCCCGTTAGAGCCTCCACACTTCTGCAGTAGATGAACAAACGCCGCCGTCCTCTCTAACCTAGAACGCCGCCTATTCCATCAGTAAGGCCTCACCACGCTTCCTTATTAAGAACTCTCTCCTTACCTTAGTAAGACCCTAGATGTCTGCCTCATTCAAGACCCTGCGACACTCCCTCAGTCGGACGAGCTCGCCCCATGCTGTCACTGAGACCACATGACACGCTAAGACCTCGCGGCACTCCATCCGTAAGACCTCATTGCACCTCTTCACTCACTATTCAGAACACTCACGCCTTCCTTCACTAAGGCCTTCAGCAGGAAAGCCTCTCCTGCACCCACCAGACTTGTTCCTCCTCCCTCAGTTAGTTCTCAGGGCTGGTGCTGCTTGACGTAGCCCCCACCGCCTTCAGGAGGGCCTGGTTCCTGCTACCGTGAGGAAGTCCTGGCCCCCGCCACCGTCAGTCGCCCCTCCCGTCCCGCCGAACTCAACCATCAACTTCGCCCTTCAACGATTTAAAGAGAAACTGTCGTCTTAATATCGCCCACATCGCTTACTGCTCCCAGGACCAACCAGTCGCCACATCTGTATAAGTGCGTGACAGCAGTTCTCCGTTAAGTGAGGTAAATGCGTGGGAGTTCTCTGTTGACTGTGGTATATGCGTGACAGTTCCCTCCTGTTAACGGTGACATATCTGTGGCAACGCTGTGATAGCTGAAAAAAATGTATAGAGTCGCATGGTGGGTTTCCTTTTGGCTGAGACTTATGAGCTCTTTACTGAAACAGAGGAGTGAAACTTTCTGTGAACTGAGACGAATGAGATCCAGTTTCTGTGAGGCGAACGTACTGGCAACAGGATCTGTAAAGCTGAGGCAAATGCACTGCCTGTCCCACGCCAGGCTTGACAAGCGAGTCGCCAAATTGCCATCAGCTGAGACGATTCAGTCGCCAGCTCTGCAACAGCTGAGACAAATGAGTCGCCAGTTCTTCATCTGCTGAGGCAAAGGAGATGCCATTCTTCCTGAAGTTCTCCCTCTCGGAGTCTGTAGTGGAGTGTGGCGAGGTCTTAAATGAGGAAGGAGGTGGTGGTCTCGGTGGCGGAGGGCGGAGGGGACAGCGAACAGATGACGCTGACCGACACACACGTGCGACGAGCAACAAGGGGGTTATGGTGGACCGAAGATGCGGGAGCACCTGCGTGAGACCGACGAGGTGAGTCAGACGTCCTACAAGAGGCGGAGGTGCTAAAGACCCCTGGAAGACCCCTGGCAACACAGCGTTAGAGCTGTGCGTAAAAAGTCTGGATTTCTGAAACTGCGATACACGCACGAGATGAACAAAATCAAAGCCAAAGCATTCTAAGGGAATACACGCCATGATTGGAGACATATGACAGCAGTAAATATCAACACGAATATGTTTCTTCTCTGGAATAAACTTAATCCAGCAGAAAGTACCATTTTTAATCTGCGTGAGGAGCCTCATAAGATGTGAGAGATGTGGGTTGTGGGGAAGAGAGCCACTCTTATAGGCTGATGATCCTGATGGTGGGATGTAATCAAGACTTTTGGGTGCGGACGAAAACGCTTGGTTGTAATGAAGACGAGATATTGATTCTGGTGAGCGTGGAGGTGAAAGTTGGGTATGGCGAATACACCCTCACTTTCCATCGCAGTCTCATGACTAGTGGGAGAGAGGTCGTGATGTCTTAACTCAGCTCTGTATTACAGGCAAGTGAAAAGCGGCAGTTTTTGAGAAGCTGGAATGTGCGGTGGCTGAGGAAAAAATGTTAGTTATGGTCTGTGGTCGGGGAAGGAAAGCGTATCAGGCAGGACATCTGGTGAAAGAAACGGGCGAAAGACAAGTGTGGAGGTGAGGTGGTGGACGTGTGGAGAAGGAGGTGGAGGAACGCGCTCGGCGGGGCCCTTGAACACCGCCCCTGACGATAGCGTTAGTAGCGGCGACTGGAGGGGCGACCACTGTGGGTCGATAGGTGGACGGTGCGCCTGCGTGGGCCAGGCACCAGTCATACGACCCCCTCGCTCACACAACCCCGCCCGCCCGACCCACACTTAATGCAATGCTTTCTTGCCTGTATTGTAGCTCTTCACTCTCACTTCCACGTGACAGCTCAGAAATATGAATCGTTTCTTGATTACTTGTTCTTGAAGGACCCTCTTAACACATTACCGTAGTCTGTGAGTGACAAAATGTTCTCTCTTCAGCCTATTTCGCCTTGTTATGTATATATTAATAGTGAAATGGAACCGGGTCCACTTGGTTAAAGACACTATCTATTTCACTGAGAAAATCACACATCAGATGTCAGTAATTCCTTTCCACATTTCGGAGACCATATGAAGTTTTCGTGAGAATACGCCCCACACCAACCCAACTCCCGTGTTCACATGAAGCTACGGTTATAGGTCTGAAATAGTGAAGATAAATGTCAAGTACGGAGCTAAGTAGGACAAGCAAAATTCCCATGATTTTCGTGGTTCCCAGACTTGCAACTCCATCGATTATTTATAAGGAACTGCTCGCCTGAGGCCCCCTCGAGCTCCACTGCTCATTCTCATATCTAACCGGATCCTTATCTAAGAGTCGGCAGTTTGTATAGTAGTTAAGGCTCATCAAGGGTTGGTGGAGGTGGGAAAGGCTGAGCAGCGCTCGAGGGTCGAGAGGGCGTCCAGCAAGGGGCGGCTGCCACGCTGCTGGTTCCAGGAATCGGCTGGATCTGGAAGGCCGGGAAATCCCGCCCGCGTATGTTCGTGCGTGTGTGTTGTTGACGTTCGGCCGAGTGCTGCCACTGCGTTGAATTCATTTTTATTTTCATTTCAAAGCCTTGGACCGCCGTTTACTCAAGTAATGTGACAGAGGGACAGTGTGATTGTCTGTACAGTAACCATACAAGACCACAGCATTGCCTTTGGTAGGTTTAAGAGCGTAGGTTTATTAGGACGAACTGGCATATCCAGCCTTCCCCTCAGACTGGGTCGGCTCCCCTCGCTGCTGCACACCACTGGAATGGAGCCTGGCGTAGTGTGACCCCAGAGGAGGCCTCGATGCCTCGGCGCTCACACCTGCCCCACGACACCGAATCTCGTGCTTTAAGAGGATATGTGTCGTCCTGAAAGGAACCTAAGTCAGTGCTGGAAGAAAAATCCCGTCTCGCTGTAGAGGATATTTATGTCGTGCGCGGCCGCCTTTCCAGGACCACAGCCAAGGTTATGTTGACGTCAAAAGGTTGGTCAAGAAATTGGTGCAAGATGGAGCGAGCGCTCCAACACAACGCTACCCGCCGCCATCGCTGCCTTGAAATTATCATTTGTAGACGAGAGAGAGAGGAAAAAGATGGAAATCTAGGCAGTTCACTTTGCTAGTGGCGGTGGTGTTATCGTGTCCCTGAGCGCTTTGGGCCTCAAGGTCGACCTCCTGCACTTACTGGAGGGTGTCTCGTGTGAAGGTTCTCCTCGGACCCGTGTGTCTGTGGAGGGCTGGGTGTTGTGACGACGTGTCTGTATCAGTGTAACGGTCGTGTACTCGCCGGAGCCATCACAGAAAAATAAAACAGGATACTGATTTTTATCTTCGTGAAAGAGAAAGATGGAAGGCAGTTGTGTAGTGAGGTGTTGAGAGTTATTTTGTCTTGTTTACTGGAATATCGACACAGGTATTCCCGGACGTTAGGTCTTAAAGCTGGTGTGGAGGCCAGTGCTGCAGCCGCTCTCTAGTAGGAGGTGTCAGCAAGTGGGGTTTCCCCGTGTCGCGCCTGGACAAACTTGGACCAAGTTTGCATATGTTTATATTGTCCTGTGTGTGTGTGTGTGGGCAGTGTGCCTTCACAGGCCCTGAAAATGAAACCTGTGTACCTGGCACATCTACCAAAGCCTTGTGATTGAAGCGGTTGAGCTGCGTCAGAATGTTTAATGCTGTCTTTATCGTTCATTTATCATCCCATTACACGGTATGAAACAGGTGCATTTACCCCCAGAGAGAAAGATGAAGTGAGAGAATTAGGAAGAAATTAATGATGATTCGTAGCGTTAACATCAGATGATAGATTTGGCCAGGGCTGTGTGAGACTCAAGGCTGACCTCTCTTCCTAAAGCAAGGTGGTCACTCTCCATTGATTAGCAAATAACTGTATTGGGCAGAGTGACGAGCAGCACCGTGCTGGATGTGTGTGTGTAGCTTGGAGTGTGTGAACCAGGACGGAGGGCGCGTGTCAGAGTGTAATACTCGCTCTAGCGCGAGTCTGATCCTGAGCACTAGTGGCGGTAATTACAGCCTCGACCTGTGTTGAATGTGCAGCTGACGAGGGGAGACGGGAAGGGAGGATGGAGGCAGGAAGGAAGGGGTAGGGGGTTAGGTGTCGGGGCGAAGAACAGCAGGAGGGTAGACGCCCCGCTGGACGGACCTGGTCTGAAAGTGAGTTGTGCCAGTTTGAATAGAAACATGAAGACGCGTGGGGGTACGGTGGTGGGTGTGGCCTGGGGAAGAAATGCGGATGGGGATCCTACTGAGTGGTGTTTAGTGTGACAGCTTCGTCAGTGTGACACCTTGATTAGTGTAACACTTTGAATAGCGTGAAGCTTTGGTTGTGATACCCAGCGAGTTAGTTTAACGTGAGTGAAAGCCTTTATGAAGTACTAGTCTCTTGCAGGACACATGACACGTACCGCGTATAACGTCTGACCGCAGAAGACATGATCGTGAGTGTCGATAGCGTGAAATCTTTGGAAGTGTAGACCTTTACAACACTAAACGAAGGACCAGCTCGGGTGTACAGTGAAGAGCATGTCGGGGCGGTCCAGATGGAAGGAGTGGATCGAGTGTGTGCCCACATTTTACGTGGCGTCGGAGCCTGGCCCCTCGTGGCGGTACCAGAGTCCCGTCACCACAGCCACCACGGCCGCCGTCACCACTACCTCCCCCGCTGCCTCCACCACAACCACCACCTCCCCCTCAGGTGGCACGTCGGCCACCGCCACCACCACCCTTACGCCACTAGAACCACCGCCAGCCGTCACCCGCGCCCCGAATGCTGCAGTCAGCCCACCAACTGGCGTCACCGCCACCTCGACCTACGTCACTACTGCTTCAAGTTACGTCACCACGACCTACGTCACTACTCCAACCACGACGTCTGCGTTCGTAGCCACTTCTCCAGGGTACGTCACAGCCACCTTGGCCTACGTCAACAGTGCCTCAGGGCGTATCATCACTTCTCCCACCTACGTGGTCGCCACCCCCAGCTCCAGCAGTTACCAGCATGTGTCCTACACGACGCGCAGGTAATGTATATTCCTTGCACGACGTGGCTTCTCTGTGGCGTCATTAGCAGACGACACGCCCAAACGTTGGAGATCAGCTGATCGGTGAACAACACGTGACTTGTGTTTTTTTTCCTTTTCTTCTTAGTAGGATGGTTAGAGGAAAGGAAGAAAAGGTGGGATAGGGGAAGGGATAGTTTGAAATGGAAGAGAAGATTAAAGTGTGTAAACGTGCATGGTGTAAGCCTTTGATGCATGAAGGAAATTTTTCTGCAAACGTGTTTTTAGTGCCGTATTTTTCTTTACCCCCGGCAGACTTGGGGGGGGGGGAAGGTTTATGTATTCGTGTTGTATATTTAGATTCAGTAATCAGTGTACAGCGATGGATGGCTGGAGCATCCCTGAGCGCCTCGAGAGATCCAAAGACGTTCCCTCTTTGGACTGCTGTCCACATCTCAGTTTTTTATGTAGTTTCTATCGTTATCTTTCTACCAGGTTAGTGCTACATATACAGGTATATATATATATCATTATTTTTTATTATACTTCATCGCTGTTTCCCACGTTATCGAGGTAGCGCCAGGAAACAGACGAAGAAAGATCCATTCACTCACATACACACATATACACATACATGCACATATATGCACAATACATACATATACATACACATGCATATACACATATGCACATTTACATATCATACTTGCTCACCTTCATCCGTTCCTGATGTCACCCAGCCCCACAGAAAATAGCATCGCCACCCCCTGCGTCAGCGAGGTAGCGCCAGGAAACAGACGAAAAGGCCACATTCGCTTACACTCAATCTCTAGCTGTCATGTGTAATGCACCAAAACCACAGCTCCCTATCCACATCCAGGCCCAACAGACCTTTCCTTGGTTTACCCCAGACGGTTCACATGCCTTGGTTCAGTCCATTAAAAGCACGTCGACCCCGGTATACCACATCGTTCCATTTCACTCTCTTCAGTGCAAGCCTTTCATCCTCCTGCATGTTCTGGCCCCGACCACTCAAAATCCCTTTCACTTCATCTTTCCACCTCCAATTTGGTCTCCCGCTTCTCCTTATTCCCTCCACCTCTGAAACATATATCCTCTTTGTCAACCTTTCTTCACTCATTCGTTCTATATGTCCAAAAGTTTTCAACACACCCTCTTCTGCTCTCTCAACCACACTCCTTTTATTACCATACATCCCTCTTACCCTTATAATACTTACTCGATCAAACCATCTCACACCACATATTGTCCTTAAACATTTCATTTCCAACACATTCAGTCTCCGTACAACTCTCTCTATAGCCCATGCTCTCCGAGATAATGTTCTCTCTATCTACACATTCTTCAACGCTCCCAGAATCTTTGCCCTCTCCCCCACCCTATGACTCACTTTCGCTTCCATGGTTCCATTAGCTGCCAAGTCCACTCCCAGATATCTAAAACACTTCACTTCCTCCAATTTTTCTCCATTTAAACTCACATCCCAACTAACTTGTCCCTCAACTCTGCTGAACCTAATTACCTTGCTCTTATTCAAATTTAATCTCAACTTTCTTCTTTCACACTTTTCCAAACTCAATCACTAACTTTTGCAGTTTCTCACTCGAATCAGCCACCAGTGCTATATCTTCGGCGAACAACAATTGATACTTCCCAGACCCTCTCATCCCCAACAGACTGCATACTCACCCCTTTCTTCAAAACTCTTGCATTAACCTCCCTAACCACCCTATCCATAAACAAATTAAACAATTATGGGGGCATCACACACCCCTGCTGCAGACCAATCTTCACTGAGAACCAACCACTCTCCTCTTTTCCTACTCGTACACATGCCTTACACCCTTGATAAATACTTCTCACTGATTCTAGCAGATCACATCCCACACCATATATTCTTAAGACCTTCCACAAAGCATCTCTTATCAACCCCATCATATGCCTTCTCCAGATCCATAAATGCTATGTACAAATCTATCTGTTTTTCTAAGTATTTCTCGTGTACATTCTTCAAAGCAAACACCTGATCCACACATTCTCTACCACTTCTAAAATCACACTGCTCCTCTCCAATCTGATGCTCTGAACATGCATTCACCCTTTCAGTCAATACCCTCCCATAACAGTTTTCCAGGAATACTCAACAAACTTATACCTCTGTAGTTTGAACATTCACCTTATCCCCTTTGCCTTTGTACGATGGCTCAGTACATACATTCTGCCAATCCTCAGGCACTTCACCATGATCCATGCATACACTGAATATTCTCACCAACCAATCAACAGCACAGTCACCCCCTTTCTTAATAAATTCAACTGCAATACCATCCAGTCCTGCCACCTTGCCGGATTTCATTTTCCGCAAGGCTTTTGCCAACTCCTCTCTCTCTACCAAACCACTCTCCCTGACTCTCTCACTTTGCGTACTCTCCTGATCAATACACCCAACATCCGCCACTCTATCATCAAACACATTCAACAATCCTTCAAAATACTCACTTTATCTCCTCCTCACTCCATCACTACCAGTTATCACTTCCCCCCTTGCCCCTTTCACTGATGTTTCCACTTGCTCTCTTGTCTTAAGCACATTATTTACCTCCTTCCAAAACATCTTTTTATTTCCCCTAAAGTTTAATGATACTTTTGCATCCAAACTCTCATTTGCCCTCTTTTTTCAACCTTTGCACCTTCCTCTTGACCTCCTGCCACTTTCTCTTATACATCTCCCAGTCATTTGCACTCCATCCTTGTAAGTATCATCTAAATGCCTCTCTTTTCTCTTTCACTTACAACTTTACTTCTTCATCCCACCACTCACTACCCTTCCAAATCTGCCCACCTCCCACCTTTCTCATGCCACATGCATCTCTTGCACATTCCATCACTGCTTCCCTGAGTACACATATAAAGAGCATTACCATCAGCTTTTTGTCATGAGACAAGTAAAAAGCCATCTTTCATGAGACAGGATTACTTTAATACAAACTCATCGAAGAATTCTCACTCTCACTGAGCCCATCCTTCCTATGCCATCAAATGAGGTACAGCTTTGAAATTGCAGGAGCCCATAGAGAAGGTCTGCTGAAGTATTATATTATAAAATTATAGTAATACAATATGAATAAAGCAAAGCAAATTAATACATGTATTCTCAAATTCATAAACAGATAATAAAGCAGTATGTTTACCTTTGCAAGAACTTTACCAATGTGCTGGCCCCTAAAGGCTTCAGGAACAACAGTGTGCTGAAGGTCTACTGTCCTATTCGCTGGATCCACAACATCATACAGCAGGTAGGCTTTATCTGCTCAAGATAATACAGAGAATCATTAGATCTTTGAAAACATTTTACCCTTAACCTGTATATGCAATACTACTCAACAAGTAATGCTGAGATGTTCAGATTAAAGGTTTATGGAAAAATGTACCCTATAACACAATATATGTTATATATAAACAAATATCCTGTATCTATTACATTCTTTACTAAGGCTCAGAGAGAATAGTTATACTCACCAGACTCTATGTCTGTCTTCTGTACTAATTGCCTGTGAATAACATTACGTATTTCTCCCTTAAGCACTACTCATAGAGATCTTAAATTTTTCATGTAAGTACAGACCTTAACCCTTTCATTGTGCTGAGCCACATTTGAGGTAGGATGTAGTTCAGCCCAACAAGCCACATTTTGTAGCTGCATGTCATTCAGTGTTCTGAGCCACATTTGTGGCTTTCAGCCTTGTGCCCTCATTTGATTTCCTAACTTACATATGATTCCACATCTTATACATAGATGTTATTAATAATTTTACTACACAGCTGGAAAATATATCATCCATAAGTAATCAAAGAAAGAGCAACTGTGTCATGATTATGGAAGCCAGATCTATGCAGCAACTTCTGTTGTTTTTTTCTACAGTAAATGAGTAAAAGAGACAATTTCTCTTGTATTACTGATTACATCTTTTATAAAAATTGGATTATTTTCCCATTTTCTCATGTGAATGATGTTCTGAGTAAATGATATGCAAATATGTAAATAATGCATATAAATCATAAAAAAAATGTAAATCATAAGTATGGAATGTGTAAGAATCAGGCCTGGTAAGATCATAAAGTGTGTACTGTGTTTAGGAGTATGTAGAATTAAATCATACCCATAAACATCACATACTGTACTTACATAAATAATTAGGATCTATGCCACCAGCCAATGCCTGCCCCCATTAGTTCTCTATCCTTCCACATCAATATAGAGGAAACTATACTATTCTTTTGGTATTTTCTTCAATAATATATGATATAGAAGTATTCTGTAAGGAAAAGAAACTGGATTTTTTTTGTGCACTGGGAACACAAAATGAAAAGCTTATGCAATGAAAAGGTTAAATTCAGAACTGGTGCATGAATAAAGCCAAAACAAGCAACTGCACATTTCTGATTGCTTGTTCTCTTATAATATCAAAGATTGAGTAAATACAGTAACATCTTGTTACATATTCAAAGACCGACACAAAGGCAAGTTTGCCTTACTTAAGCAAACTAATCTGTATCTTAACAATGTGGTATGTCATATTGCATTGGAAGAGATTTTGCATTGATATGCCAGAATCCTACATTAATACTTGCAATCTCTGGAGATCTATTCACTTCATACAAAACTAAATATTTCTAAGTACATCAGTGACATGTACACAAAAAAGGAATCAAGATCATGATCATTAAAGACCCTTTTATAGTAACACTGGAGTGTCCTACAGCCATTTACATATTACAGTAAACCCTCAATTCAATGGACTAATAGGGAGGAAGGAGTGTCCGTTAATGCTGAAAGTCTGTTAAATCGAATGTACAATATACAGGAATGTACAATATACAGGAATACAATATACAGTTCACATGCTTTCTTTTAAATCATCTATCACTTGATGCCATTTTGGATTGTAAGGATTGCAAAATCATTAAATAACTAAAGTCACAATTCTTTGTACAACCTGACTGCACGATAGCTTGAGGCAGACTGAAACTGAAACAAGGTGAGTCTACCTCACACTACCAAAAATAAGTGCAATATGAAATGCGCATGGTGCAGCGTTTGAGATTTTATGATTTTTTTTTTAATTATCATTAATGTATCATCATTTGCCCGGTCCGTTAAATCCAAAATCCATTATATCAGGGTCCGTTAAATCGAGGTTTTACCGCATATTACGATTTCTTCATTAATACACCAATATATTTAACAATGCCTGAGATCACTAATCTCTAAAAGATACATTCATACAACCATAACATTCCATTCATCAGTCCCTCCTCACCTACATGGTAGGCAGGGTTTTGAAAAGGCTAGAAACTGAAGCAAGTAATATCTAAATAATATACTAATTTCAAATGCAACAAAAGAAGTAATCAAAATAAATGCATTTCACTTTGGTTTGGATACTGTTTACCAAACCAAACCCTAAATAAAGGTTTTCATTTCTCCTAACCAAATCAAAACTATTTTCAAACCAACCAAATGCACAGGTTAGCTTTAAGCGGTGTTAGGTTATTTTCTGTTGATTTCTGTCTACCATACATAAACTAAATCAAAGACAGCTGAGGGAATTCTGTGCCAGGGGCTCTGCATGCCATAAATGTTTTTATTACCGAGGTTCCAAGGAAGCTTGACATTGCTGATCCTGTAGAGGAGGTCTGTGGTGGCACTAACAATAATTCACATCATTTCTCATGTACGTACTAATGATTTACTGAAGGAGAGATCAAAGAAGCTGTCGGTAAAATATCGCCTGGTTATTTAATGTTTCCAACATAAAGCTAATAATATCATGTTTCAGGATTTCTTCCTAAGATCAGCACCGGGAATGCCTTCTTTATCAAGGTATCACTGGGATCGGCACAAGGAATGCCATCTTTAATAAGATGTTCAGTCTAAAAAGTAAATTAGAGAACTTTTGTTTTTAGGAGAGAGTTAAGTTCATAAACTTGTGGCAGCATTTCAACATACAGCCTGATACATTTATGTTTATGAAAGATGGACTAAACTTGAATGAAGTGGAAACTACATGTTTTGGGTAAACTCTCTAGTGTGTTTTGTTTAAAAACAGTCTGTGTGGAACAGATCCATCACTAACGTTATTTGCACTTCAAAGGTTTTCTCTTTGAATCCTCTGTATGCCTTCTGGTTTTCACCACACTAATCTGAGTTTTGGATATCTTCTGCCATCACAAACAGCCTTGGAGGGACCCAGCGATCTGTTACTGTTTGAATTCCTTTGTATTGTATTCCTTTGTAACCCTAGGAATCATGTATAACTATAAATTACTAAAATGAAAAGTATGGTTTTTGCTTTTGTTTCCTCTAACCATACCTAATCCCTTGCAGTAAGATTAGGCCATTTGATCCCATGTATTCCAAAGAGTTCACTAGCCTTATTTAGGTGAATTTCCAAACCCATCTATGCCTCTTTAGTTACAAACATACATTTTATGTGTGGTTCTTCTAATTCACATCCAAATAATTATTACTTTCAAATTCTGTTAAGATGTTTATTGCAAAGTATATAACATTCTTAAAAATGTTCTCATGTCTGACACTTGTTCTACAGTACATACAACCTCTAATGTTGGACACAGTGAAAACACTTCCTAATTGATTCATTGCACACAAAAATATGCATTTGACATGGATGGGACATCAGAAACATGAAGTCATCCTCTTATCAAACTGCATGCATCTTCATGAGCATACCTGTAGTATGAACATCCACTAGAAATAACTAACCTTCAAATACAGGATATTCAGTTTTTTTTAACAACCTTGATACAACTCTGGTACAGGATTTGCTGACCTATAATACCAAACATATAAAGGACATTTGATCATTAAGCACGACTACTTATACTCCCAGTTTAATTCCTAGTCCAGACTACAAACCAGTGTAGTATGTGTTCGTGACTATTCAAGTACAGGCAGCTCAAGAGTGGGCACACACTGTGATGATACAGGCTGACTGGTGATTTCATGAACAAAAAGATCATGAGTAACTGTGAAACAGTTTAAATCATTTTGTTTTCACAGCTGAGAAATCTTCACCCTGAAAGCCAGACTTGAAAGCAACAGTTGGATAAAACAACTATGGTATTGTATAATAAACAACACAAGTAAAGTGAGTTTCCTCAAAACTGACCATCAGCAATTGAAGTTTTCTTGCCATCTGCACTCCTCTAATCCAGTTGTTTTCTCCAGAAGCTTTTGAATGGCTTCAAGACAGCTGTTCATTGTACCAGCTGGAGAGAGGTGGTAAAGTATAGTGACTTGCACAAGCCTGTCTGCAGATGATACTTTGTTGTTTGCTAAGAGTGAAGAGGAGTTGCAGAAAGTTGTGAATGTGTTTTATGATGTGTGTAAGCATAGGTGACTGAGGTTAAATGTAAGTAGAAGTAAAGCAGTGGTGTTTGAAAGGAAATGGAGTAAAAATACATATTTTGCAAAGCCCTATAAGGGAAAGTGACTGGAAGAGGTGACAGAATTTAAGTACATAGCAGCTATCTAGGGTAAGTTTGGCAATATGGAAGGAGAGATAAGGGAGAGAGCAGTAGAGAGTAGGAGTCACTGGATCTCTTAACAGAATAATGGTGTGTAATAGGTGTGTGTCTGGAAGTGAAGAGAGGATTACAGCACAGCATAATCCTTCCAACCCTGACCTCGCAGCCAAAACATGGATATGGAGTGACTTAAAGAGGTCAAGAATCCAAGCTGTGGAAAAGAGCTATTTGAGAGGAGCATGTGGTACGAAGAAAGAAATGAGGGGTTGTATGCGAGATTTCGTATAGTGGGAAATGCAAGAGGAATTAATTGCGGAGAGGTAGTGTCAATGAAATGTAATACTACGAAGTGGTTTGGGGAACATGGAAAGAACGCAAGATGGGGAGTTTACAAAGAGAGTCTATGTCAGAATGATTAAAAGGATTGATGAGAGAGGAAAACCACATAAGACAAGGGGAAACAATGTGAAAGAGTATGGGAGGGAAGAAAATGGACTAGTTTATGACAGTGCAGTATGCAAGAACATGGATAAGCAGAGACTCTTTTCCCATAGCCACCCTCTTGATAGGAGTTTCCAGAGGGTCAGACATGAGATACAGATAGATAGATATTCAAAGGAAAAGGTGCTAAGGATGTATGTATCAATTATAGAGGAGTAAGTCTGTTAAGTTTACCAGGAAAAGTGTATGCACAAGTGTTGGTTGATAGAGTGATGGAAGTGACTGAGTGTAGAATTAGTGAGGAACAAGGGTGTTTTAGGAAAGGTAGGGGATGTGTGGATCAGATTTTTGCAGTTAAAATGATTGTGGAAAAGTATCTAGCAAAAGGCAAAGAGCTGTATACAGCTTTTATCAATCTGGAGAAAGTGTATGACAGAGTTGAGTGGAATGCTTTAAGGAATGTGTTAAGGATATATGGGGCTGGGGAACAACCACTGGGTGGTACAAAACCCTTCTCTACCATAGCAAATGCAAGTGTAATAATGGATGTAGAGATAAGAGAGAGAGAGAGAGAGAGAGAGAGAGAGAGAGAGAGAGAGAGAGAGAGAGAGCTGTGTGAGGTCACCATGGCTTTTTAACATAAGTATGGAAGGCATGATAAGAGATGAAAGCAAAACTAAGAAAACGGGATGATGAGATGGAGTGAGGTGGTGAGGTATGGTTGCTAATGACAAGCCTGCTTGTGGATATTGTGTTGTTTGCTGAGAGTGCAGAGGGTTGTAAGTGTGTTTTATGATGTGTGCAACTACACAACTGAAGGTAAATGCAAGTAAAAGTAAAGTAATGGTGTCTGAAAGGAAACAAAGCGAAAGTATAGATTTTGCAAATCCCCACAGAATAAGAAAAGTGTATTAAACATAGAGAAGAAGTGTACTAAACTATTTTACAGATATGGGGGAAGAAAGACCGGGAGACGTGAGAGAATATAAGTATCTATGAGATGTCTTGGGTAAGTCTGGTGATATAGAAAAAAGATAAGGGAGAGAGCACTACTGGGTAGAAGAGTTAAAGGGTCCCTTAACAGAAGAATGAAAGGGTAAGAGTGTAAGCATGGAAGTGAAGAAAGGATTGAAGAACATCACTGTCCTATCGACCGTGACAATGCTGCAGAAACATGGACACAGAATGAATCAAATAGGTCAAGAATCCAGGCTGTGGAAATGAGCTATGTGAAAGGAGCTTGTGATATGACTAGATGGAATGAAAAAAGAAATGAGGGGGTGTATGAGAGATTTGGTATGGCAGGGAATGCAAAGGGAATTAATTGTGGAGTGGGAGAGTGAATGAAATGTAATACTTTTGGGTGATGTGATTATGTGGAAAGACTGCAAGATGAGGAGTTTACAAGGAAAGTGTCTGATAGTAGGAGTAAAGGGGATAGCATGAAATCACTTGTGACATGGAGAAAAAGAGTGGAAGAGTTCTGAAAAATTGTGCAAAATGGAAGTAAGTGAGAGAGGCTTGTAAGGACAAGGATTAGTGGAGAATCTTTTTCTGCAGTGACCCCCTTAATGGGAGTTCCCAAAGGGAACGAGCATCAGAGAAACGGATAAAATAAATATAATGGAAACCAAAGAGAGGTCTGTAGGGCTTGGCTGTGGATAGGGGAGCTTTGGTTTCAGCGCATTTTAAATGACAGCTAAAGGGTGGATGTGAACAAATGAGTGTCATATCTTCATTTGCTCTTGGCACTACTTTGCCAATGATAATGGGTGAATGGAATAAACAGAGTTAAGAGACTGTGAATGTGTACAGCATACAGAAGCTTAAAAAGTTGTATGATAGTAAAGAAAATTCATGAGATGGAACCCCATGAGTGTAGAACTCCCTCCTCAAACAGAACAAACAGTACAATAGGTGATCACATACAAGTACATGTGCTGGTAGTAGAGGAAAAGCAACTACTGACCATGGACATACTACTGTCTAGGTACTGAAAAGGTAAGTGATGGTAGCATAGTAAAATCTCGTTGCAGGTAAAGAAATTTGAACGAGATGAGGCCCCATGAGTGTAGATCTCTCTTCCCATACTGTACAACTAAGTAATCACTGGCATAACATCCTTTTAATAATTCTTTATTTGTATACAATTATGCATATCATACTATGAAAATTTTGTTCTCTATTATCCATCTACAGTATACTTTATTTATTTTATTATACTTAATTGCTGTTTCCCAAGTCTACGAAGTAGTGCCAGGAAACAGACAAAGAAAGACCCATCCACTCATATATACACAAATATACATACACTAACATATATGTTACCAAAATGAGAAGAAAGGAGAGATAGGTAGTATGTTTGAGGAAAGAAACCTGGATGTTCTGGCTCTGAGTGAAATGAAGCTC
>JAYMFT010025905.1:0-16218 GCA_038088735.1 Panulirus argus
ATATATATATATATATATATATATATATATATATATATATATATATATATATATATATATATACAGCGGTAGGTCACAGTAATGCGCGTGATGTATTTCCTGATACATGTGTGTATGGATGTGTACATAAATATTCTTTTTTACAAGGTGTATAAAAGTTATTCTGGCGCGTCAACTTTGGAAGTCCATGTTCTAAGGTATAGAAGGAAATTATCTAAATTTATCGCTGCCAGTAATTTGAAGGTTATGAGAACTAAGTTGCACCGTCAGAAAATTTTATAAACAAATATTATTTTACAATTTATTGCTGGAGTGTCACTACCACAGAAGTTTCTTTTTAACATAGATTATAGGCATTTAGATGATCAAGAACTTAATAGAAAAACTTATATGAATAATATTTAAGTAATAAGTGGTATTTATCAGCATTTTGATGTATAGCAGATCAAACAAGTCATGGAGAGAGTAGAGAGAAAATTTAGAAAAGAGAAAGACCATCAGAGAAAAGCAACATTAGCATAACAAGAGAAAGTTCTGAAATAATAATACATTTGTTTGGGTACACACTGGTCTATACAAATACGAAAGTCACTCCTATATCACTTCTTCATACGGATTATATGTAGGTAATTAGGGAGGTGATATGGCAAGAACGGCTACTCCCTTGGGTGGCTGACTCGGCCTAAGAACAGAGTTGCCAAATCATGTGTATACCCTTGCGGAAAAGTATTTGGTAAATGTATGCATATACTACTTATAGGGGATATTAAGATAAAAAGTAGTCGTTGCATGACTCAGTGATAGTCCCTTAGTTTAAGATTTCAATATCTTGGTCAAAGAATATACTAGTACGTATAGAATATTTTGATTCTGGTTATATTACCTGTAGGCGGAGTTACGCTGCCGAGGTGGTAATACTGTCTTAACCTGGTCCTTGCCGAGCCGAACTTCTAAGCCGTCAGTTGCGCGTCAGACTCTTTGCAAGTTGCACGCATCTCGCGCGTAGCATTGGTTGGTCAGTTAGGTGCCGGGAAGTATGAGAGTGGCTCTGCTGGCGGTTGTGGCCCTGGCGGCAGTGGCCCACGCTGGTATTTGTCCCAAGTACCCCATCATTAGGGACTTTGACTTTCATAGGGTAAGTTAATTTAATTTACTACCGTGACTAGGCACTCGGGCTTGCAGGTACATGACGATTCTGATATTTACATTACAACTGAGGCTGTTGTTAATAACATGGCTCGCACAAGCATTCCCATGCAGTTGTTGGACACGCCATTGTTCCCTGCTTCGATACAACTTAGTAGGAATTCCTTTTTCGGTAAGGGAGGCATTGAATGGCTGTGTTGCGTACAGAAGCAATTTAGAATAAAGTGAGGTATTTACGGATGCTGTGTTCACCAGACGTCGTGTGGTTTTGCGCGTAATTGTTAAAAAAGTCAAGTAATCAGTGTCGCATGGTAATCAACCCATGTATATAGTGTTGCCTTAAGAGTCCTATTAAGTTCGTTATGGCCTACACACCACAAAAATGTTTAATTGACTTCACGTAAGTAATTAGCTTCAGTATGGGTTTTGGACGACACCCAAATAAAGTTGTAGGTTCTCCGGAGAAACAGTATATGACGCCTGGTTGTGAAAAGCAGCAAATTTTGTTGAAGTAAATATATTTAGTCTTGCTCAATCTTTGGTGACTTGATTGACATCTTGATGACTCGATGTCATTTGCCGTCGACGTGGGCGGTATGATGTAAAGGAACATAACGCCGTATGTTGGTTTAACTAGAATTTAACATCAAACATAAATGATATGGTCCACTTGCTTGGACTCCTCAAATGTTCCTTGCATGTATCATATTGTATGCAAGGGCGCGAGAAAGTTTAGAAACGTTCAACTCTCTTCTCGACAGAGTTGATACCTGAGGGTGAGAAAGTATGTTGGAACATTTTGATGGTTGATCTAAGTTACATTGCATACACTGTTGGTTAAGTAAATTAAATCATTTATTGCCTCATTTATTATTGCTTATCATGTGTTGATGAAACCCGGGTGTTCCCTTCGTGTAAGTCTCACTTCGTAATTGGAAAATAAAAAAAAGGTGTTTGAGTAATTGTTTACTAAAGATGGTAATGTTACGGTATTGGAACTTAGTTGATCTACTTCATCCTTCCTTAATCAGAATGGTATTTGTTTTATTGTAGCATTAATCATTTCTGGTAACTTCTTGTTCTCATGTTTAGGTAACTGTGATTACCTTGCGCCTCTATCTGTTGTGAGAATTCTATATTTTAAGGAGAGACATTAGTTTTCTTTACAAAGTTATGTTAGATTGTTCCGCACGAAAAACTAACTTTTCCTATGAATAATTTGTAGGGATATCCAAAAGGAGAGCTTTCCTAATAAGTAGATGAATCTTTATATGCATAGATTAAATGGCATAAGGAAAGTACATAATTACCTATGGTGTTGCAGTGAAAAGCTAGATTGCGAAGCGCCACGAGCGAAATTGGGTTCCGGATCAACATTTCAATCCTAGTCAGACTTTTAAATTGTAGGGTATGGTAAAAAAAAAAAAAGATAATGCATAGTTAAATATTCAGCTTAATGCAGTTACGTAACTGATTGAGGTATTTACATCAAAAATTCAGAGGTAGATTTAGATTTTTGTACTTGGACTTCTCTTGTGACATGGGGTGTCTGGATGATTAACCTTTACGTTGTGGTAAAGTATTACTCGACAGTCGTGAGTTGGGGTAAGGTATTCCTCGACATTTGCGGGGTAAGGTACGGTAATCCTCGACAGTTGAGGTGGGGTAAGGTAATTCCTCGTCAGTCATAAGATCTTCCCAGTCAGGGAATTCTTTCTCGTTAGTCTTGGTGTTTGCAGAGAACCTCTTTACCATTGTCCTCTCCATTCGTGACATGGGTAAAATGTCTTCGGATTAACTAAAGTTGGGAAAATATGAAACGATAACATTATGACACAAAAGGGGAGTGAACAGTCAGTTGAAAAAATGCTTGCAGGAAAGAGAGGTTTTTATGTGGAGCGCACGCAACCATATAAGCTTGCAGTCTCGTCCTGGTAACTTCTATATTGACGAACTTGACAAGGCGGCAGCATATGGCGGGCGGGAGGGCGGCGTTCAGGTATTTTCTCACGGCCACGCACCTGGCCCACCTTGGGGGAGCTGTTGGGATGGGCTTATAACTAGGTAAACATGTTCTCCCGGAGACTCTTTGGAAACTAGTGTTTATGGGTACGCTTCTGTGTGTGTGTGTGGTACGCCTGAGGGCAGAGGTGGGTCAGTAAATAGACTTAGAGGGTGGACCGAAGCCAGAAGTTTGTCTGTTCAATTCAGACAGTCGTATCTGCCTATACCGAACCATCCAACGAATGGAGAAACTTCTTACGCTTCCCATTCGAGCGGAAGGCTTTTCGCAGCGTCATACTTAATATGTACAACGTTTTCACACAAGCTGTTGTCCATTATCTTAGGTCATAATCAAGTACCTAATCGTATGGATATCGGGAGGAAATAGTAACTGAGAGATTCATATAACCAGCCATTTGGGCCTTTCAGGCACCTCAAGAACGGAAGAAAGGAATCTTAATAAAATTACCAAGTTATGAAGGTATTCCTGCAATAAACAACTTTTTTCATTTGATTTTAACATATGCTTCAGGATAGTGGATGACGTAACACTGGGAGAGTTAGAGGATAGTTTTCCCCACGAAATTTATGGTAACGAATTCTGAGATTCATAACTACAGCTGTTGCGTGCAGGAACCAGCTGGTCCTTATGAGGTGAAGCCATAACAGGAAGCTGAAGATTGTCATGAAGTGAGCTCGCCGATGGGCTAGTGCTCCATTTTTTTTAATGCTGTAATTATGCGAACAGTTATGATGAAATTACTAACCCCATTCACGTTGATTTCAGCCGTAAACTTTATGATTGCCGTAATAAGGCTGCAATTATTTGTTTTTATTTAGCGGTACTTGTAAATCGGTGATAATTTCTCCATTTGTGCTCACATTCCTTCATGCTAAGAGAGAACTTTATTTCCATTAACGGATGTTACGAGAGATGTGGAAAGCTGTTAAAGACGGGATTATGTGAACCACCCGAATTAATTGATTTATTGTGCCTTTTGTTGAATGCAGTACCAGGTTATTTTATCAACTAATTAGCACTAATGGGTCAATCGACATTGTGCTATTATATTTTTGTATGTTTTCGTATATTAGTGAAGCTATCGTTTTCTGCAAAGAAGATTTTTTGCAGATATCGAGATTCATACAAACACCTTTTCTAATGAGCGGGAAGATAAATTCTGATCTCAGTAGATACACTTAGGTCGCGGGAGAGCTCTTTCCCGTCGCTGTTGTGAAGTGTTGATGAAAACCAACCAATCACTTTTACTGAAGCCCAACTAGTGGTCCAGAGCTCCTCCTGACCTTAGTCTGTCTCATCAACGGAACCGTAGCTTGCTACAGTGTAACCCAGAAGAAGCGTAAAAGAAAACAGTGTCTTAAGAACTATCGGTATAATGTGTGACATAGAGATGCCGTCATCCACTTTTCGAATAACACAGACCACCTTAACCAACTCATTGGGTAAGACATGACCGACTACATTGGTTCAGTAGTTATATCTGAATTATGTTTGGATAACAACAAACAAGTACACAATGCACAGGAATATAGTTTATTATAAAAGATATTAGGCAAAAAATTCGTGAGCAAAATTTGGCGACATGTCACATTTACAGATGTAGATTAAAGGTGATTCTTAGCCTCTAGGAAATTTCTTAGAGTAAATGAATTAGTGAATCAACAAAAACACTTTACTGTCATTTATCATTGTAATTTAGGGTGCGATGCATCTGTAGATGTGAGCTAGATATGGCTTGATTAAAGTATGATTCTCACTGACCAACAAGATGGTATATGTGTAGACCACGACGAAGAGGGTCGACCGATAAGGTTTCCGGGTGTGATCTGAAGAGGTTTTGTGGATCACGTACGATGAAGGCTGGTCATACAGTTAGTGCATGGTGAATGCAGTCGACCCCCTTGCTCTTTTGTTTTATTCAGGTATTAACCATATTCCTGTCTATGTATTACTTCAGTTGTATTTAATAGACTTAGTGCATTTTTAAGATTGATCATATATATATATATATATATATATATATATATATATATATATATATATATATATATATATATGAGATTAGAGAGAACACCTTGCTCTTGTTAGAGGTACCTTGTGGTCAGCGGCAAGTCCAACACAGCCCCAAGTCGCTGACATTCATTACGTGATAAAGTGTGGGTCACAGTGTACGCACGCTGTGCCAGACAGGTGTGTGAAGGTACTGCACCTCACTGTGCTGAGGGCGCTTCTCGTATGTACTAATAGTGTGGCCGTAGATCATCCTACCCTGTAATTTTGGCCACATTTCAGAACGGACCTTCAGGTTAGCTGTGATTCGAGTGTATTTGTATGGGTCTGTATTTGTGTATGACAGTTGCCTTAAGTAACGAAGTAGCACATACGAGAATGAATAGTGTTCGCTTTTTACATATCTCTTCGAAAACCAACTTACACTTAACGTTGTTTCTGAAAGTATCTTTGTGTCATATGCGAAAATGTAAACATGGCCGATTTCAGGTCGCGTCTCTGACCTCAGTGGTTCTCATTCTTTATTTGACCGGTTGGTTATTCAGAGCATCCACTCACGCGCAGAATTACATGTCTAAGCTCGTTGCCACGTGCTGGAGAAGCACGTTGGCACGCCGCTGGTGTAAACAGCGGTGGCACAGAAGAGAAATTGGCGTCTCAGACGGGAAAGTTTTGTTTAATCATGGTCACTGGCGGGTGAAGAGGGAAACGGGTCGAATCGTTGAGTATGAGTTTCCGGATCTTCAGTTTCGGGAAACGATCAGTGATCAACATGGCTGGCTTTATGTAGCTCTCTTGGGTCGACGTGGAAGCGAGAGCAGCGAGTTATCGGTAAATGGAAGTCTTCTTTAACCATGTTGTACACTGAGACTAGAAACTTGTCGAACGAGGCCTTTATTTCATTAATAAAATGTCCACAAGATTTCTAAGGAAGAGTTACGCCAGCAAGGTTGAATCCGCTTGTATATTCTCCCTGGTGACGCCAACTGGGATGAATGCAACGGAAAAATATGCGCTTTTTAAGCGCAAGGTCATGAATTGAGACATTATAGACAATATTGTCCAACGGAAAGTGAGAATCTTGCATTTGTGAGCGAAGGAAGATTGGATTTGGCGGACAGGGTAGTAGATGGTGCTGGAGGCAGCGTTAGTATGTGGAGGTCAGTGGGTTAGTGCCCGCTTCCTCCGCCACCAGTATCACCACACCCGACATACTTTACTCCCAACACACACACACACTCTCTAGCACACCGATTCATTCTGAAAGCGTGTTTGTCACATTAAGGTAATGATATGTATATATTTTACATATTTTCAACACGGATTTACCGGTTGTTCTAGTGCAGTAACTGATTGGATTATTTAGCTACGGCCCGTGGGTTAACGGAAGCAAGCGCTTCGTCTCCCTGGCCATTAATTTCTATTTTTCCTTCTTTTGTCGCTGGCAATTGGCACCGCAGCATTACCTGTTCTCTCACAAGCTCTCGGCAAACTTCACACTGTCATCTGAGATTTTCTCTTTACTCTTCCATTCCTTCGTTTATAGCTTCCTTGCTCTTATCGTACCCCGTATTTATAGTGAAAAGTTACGGTCTTGACTCTCTGTTCCAAATTTACTTAACGTGATTGCCAGACCAATGTACAGAATTTCTAAACTGGTGAAAGTGTGGAGATGGCCATAAAGAGCAGCTCATAAGAGACCCACCGTGTCACCTGCCCGTTGAGGTTCCTTTTATATTATCTAGTGGTGTTGGGTCACCGACACGCTAATTCTCGCTTCTATGAGGGGTATGAGGCTGGAATTTATTACATTAGCAGCGTGATTCATCCATGTAACTGGAAGGTACAGTACTGATATTTTTCGTAGTCATTTAATTTTGGAGTTTATGGCAATGACGAGTCTTTCCTAATTCCAGTGATGGAATATTTCGGCTTTCACGGGAGATTTTTAGGCATATAGTAAAGAAGAAACAATAAAATGCTCCGAGATTTCCATTCTTTACCATTAAATACAAGACTGCGGCATTATTAGGGCAGCCAAAGTTTCATTGTCTACAGAAACTAACTTAAAAGATATTCAGTACAGCGTATCCACAATTTTTTTTGTGGTTGTCAATATGAAAATTATGGGAGACAATTAGAAGTTTTTCTTTTCGTGGGATGCAAACCTTGATTATGACTAACATTATCAGGCTGAATCAATTGTAAAATTTTACAAAACTAATTGATTTTGATTTTTTTCTCATGTGGTTTTGCAGACCTTTGAAATGTGGAGTACACTCTGAGTACTGTGGGAAATTTTGTGATGTGATATATTAAAAGATTTTTGCTTTTTTTTGCTGGCTTATGTGTGGGTCTTTTAAGAATGTTTAATAACTTAAAGCATTTGATAGTTAATGGTGAAGTTAGTGCAGTGTTAGATTTCTGATTTTAGTGGATCCTATAAATTTCTAATTCTACTGTAGCCTAGATTTCGTTAGTACAGTGACAGATTTCTAATTCTGGTATCCTAGGAGTACAGTGTCAGATTTCCAATTCTGGTATCGTAGGATTCATTCCTTGGGCCAATGTTGATGCTCTCGTTATAATATCTCACGTCGCTTTCATCATGGATCCTGGTGCGTACATCGAGCGAGTGAAGTTGGTGTAGGAACTTTAGCAAACATCTCGTAGTCACTCACTATTGTCGTGAGACGCTTCTTGTATAGTATGATTTAGTAACAAGTTAGAATTTCCTTATTTGAATTGACCAATATTTTTAGATGTCAAGTGCATTTGCATGGCTTGGTATCTCACATTACTACCACAAAACCACAAATCGGTCGGTCTCTGTAGTCTGAATGAATTTTGAGAATATTTTTATCCCGTACATATTTTTAAGTCAGCAGGATTTTTGAATAAGATAATGCATGTGTAATAGCACAAAAGTTCTTTGTTTCCTAACCTTAATCATGCGGTAAAGAACTATTGTCTAGAGGGTCTGTTACAGTAGTAGGAATGTGTCCCTATGAGCAAAGAGCCAGTTTGCACAATTGATAGTCCCTCGATGTGGGTTGTTAAGAACAGATTACCAGGTACGGATCTGGTAAGCTCTCATCTCGCTGGCTTATACCCGCTGCCAGTTTTTTTTTTGACATAGAGTTTTGATTAGGTCTTTAAGTAGTACCCCGCGTTTTAAATTATTTCCTTGGCCATGTCTTGTGCACTTTGCTTTTAATCCAGTTAAGGTGACACTTTATAGAGGGAGTGAATGAGTGTGGGAGAGGCTCACCGTTACCACTGGTTCACCCAGGGGGTCTCTGCACAGGACTCGGGGAGCTAGACGTATTACGCTAGAATTTGGAGAAATTATAACGGCTTCAAGGGTTCCCGTTCGCCGTCCAGAGCATCTGCCCGGACTAGTTTTTTTCTCCGTATCTATGGCTGAAGGTGGGAAGCGAGCTAGAGTGGCGAAATTTGTGTAGTACAGTCCATATTATCAGCGTCATGAGGAAGCCAAATGCTTCCAAAAAAGACTCTTTCCTGGCGTTATTGTAAACGAAAGAAAACGTGTATTTTGCGAGTGCAAATTCATAGCGTTGTTGCTCTTCCCTACACCCTTCCATCTTCGACTGATGTTAAAGGGCTAAAATATTTGGAAAGAACGTCTTTCTCTGAGCTTTGGTATGTATAAGTACATTAGAAGAGCTTCCAGCCTTAACATAATGTCCCGATCTTGATCAGTAAGAAGGCAAACGTTAGTTATCCTCCTTGCTCGACCGATCACAAAATTTCGCAACAATGGCGCTTCGGTTACATGCGAAATACTAGACTTTGGAAGAGGTGAATGGATGGTGGGTTGGCGGGTCCTTTGCCCTTGGCGAGTTAGGTAGTGGGAACGTTGAGGTCGCGGGTCTGAAGCCGTAGCAATGGCATCGGTGTTTACAGCGAACCATGAATAGGAGAGATTCCCTCAACGCTCTCGCCAAATCCAGGCATTTGGCGCCACTGTGAAGAAAGTGGGAGTTTTGCAGTGATCGAAAGTAAACCATGAACTAAAAAAAAAAAAGTTTAAAGTGGGGAAAATAAGTCGTAACGAGTGTGTGTGAGTTGACATCACGGTAAAATGAGCCAAAAAGAGTTCGATTCCCGGGAAAAATAAAACTTTAGTGAAAGTAAGCAATTAAGGAAACACCTGTATTACTTGTGAGGCTCGGGTAACGCTGGGATCCACTTGATGGCTAATAACAGTTATGGGTGGGGGGAGAGTCTAGCGGTTGCAGATCTGCCTGACAGGGAAGTTACGAGAGAGGTTTCGGTAGTCATGCCGACTAGGGCTTAGTTAGGAGAGAATTTTTAGAAAAAAATCGTTTACTGATAAAAGTCAAATGAATTTATTTGCACAGATATGTGAAAAAATGTAGAGATCCTATTATTAATAGAGAGGAGTTCACCTACAGTTTAGTCACTTTTATTGAATTGAGGTAAATAAGGTCTAGCGCCATGCAACGGATTGTTCTTCAAGTGAGGGGGGTTTGAGCAACAGGAAGAATGACAGCCATAGAGATCTTGGACAAACGGAGACGAGGACAACTTTCATGTTTTTGATTTGACTAAGTTTCGAATAGGTTTATGGTATAGTGAGGAACTGACAAGTTAAGAGGACACGAACCCAAAGGGATTTTGAAATGTCTAGAAATGTATTTACATGAAGAATAATGGAAGAATGAAGTAGTTAGTTAACATAGGGAATGCAGGAAGCATTTGAACATTCTCAAGAAGTAGTATGGTAGACAGATCTATTCCCCTATGCCCAAATAGGTAATCTTAAGCATATTTACGAAAATTGAGGGAGTCGGAAATGAAAATGCAAATTATTTTTCATCTCGGACAACCTAATGGTTGATGTGAATTTGAAAATAATATACGGAACTTGTCTGTGCATATGTATAGCCATTTAACTGTTGAATGATTACATTCCAAAGTTACATTCCTGTCAGTTAGCGGACGGCCCGATTTGCGTATTTGTATGTGCATTGGAGCTGCAACAGGTAACTAGAGTGCCCACACCGCAGGTACTGACTCTAACGTTAATTCTTGTTTAAAAAAAGAATTGACGTGTAGTTAATGTGTTTTTTACCTTCACTAGTCAGCACCAGTGGGGCAGTGAAGATGTCTACTATAAGTAGGTCGGAGGGACTGCCTATGAGGTGACCAGAGCTGGCCGAACCAGATTCCGGTAAGCACTATCGCCAGCTCTCTTCAATACAACTTTCTTCCTTTGCTGTGCACCTCATACGGTAGGAATTTGCTCGTTACTTTAAAGGTTCGCTGTGTCGGTAAATAACTTGTGCGCGTGTGTCAGTGAAGATTATTATTAGATCGTTTGAGTAGCTTCGGTTAAGGTGTTTTATGTCGGCATAATTAGGAGTACAAGAACGGTCCTGCTTATTTATAGTATGTATTCTTATTTTCATTATCTTTTTCCTCTCATCGCAGCAGCTCAACACAGGTGGAATATTTGCTTTAAATCACGGTAACTGAGAGATCGTTCATGATGTTGCCTTTTTTTTTTTCCTAGCTGGCAAAGTTGCTCTGGGACCACAGACGAGACTGCTTTCGCTTGAGCAGAAAAAAAAACTTGCCTAGGCTACTCTATTTATAGATTCGAATTATGTAGCACGTGTGATATAGACTTTATGGTCACTATATTTACTTGGTGCATTAAAAGCAGTTGTCAAGCAGGTTGTGAGATAAAAGACACATTACATCTACCATAGTAAATAAACGTTAAAGATTACCTGCAGACCGTAATTGTTATCTTTCTTGAGTTTTGATGATGGTATGAGAGATAGATCCAGAATAATGAACGAAAATGGCAGTGTAAGCAACTACTCCACTACTCGGTCCATGTTTACAGCAGGTAGAGTGTGTGCGCCCCATCTTTAAACATCGCGTGACTCCTTAGAGCGAAGAAAGTGATATAAGAAGTTGCTGCAGTCAGGCTGAGGAATAAGCAGACATTATCTTCTCCCTGGCGTAGCATGTCGCTGGAGAGTACGTTTCTTTTGCCCTAACACCAGTTTCACTTCTTTGCCCCGGGCGCTGCCGAACTTCCACGGTACAGAACGAATTTCCAAACTAGTACATGAAAAAGCATAAACCATATTGAGGATACGAAGCCAGTTTCTAGCATCTTAAAGTGGCACATTACTACAGTTGTACGAGAGCAGTCTAGACGGAAGTTGAGAAAAAAAATGATAGTCTTTTGAAAAGCTGTAGGTCGAATTTACCAACTGACAACAGCAATTTGCATATTGTAGTAAGTAGTGCTTGGGTTCTGCGTTGTACACGTAGATTACCAGAATTTGTAATGAGACCCATACTCGACTATTTTAATGTGAAAATGAATCGTTGTGGTCGTTCCCTGGGCGACATCACAGCTGGTGCGGGACTCACGGCTTAGCCCGAGGTCCGGTAGATGATGGTAGGGTCCGTGTCATGGTCTTCATAAGTGGGTCGCCGCCACCGCCACCACCACCTTAGCCATATGTCTCCCCCCCTATCGTGTTCCTACCCGGGATCCTCTCGCGCTACGGTGTGCGTACTCTCTACGGACGGCGTTTACGGAAGTTGACGCGCCATATTGTGCGTTAACGGAGACTCTTCTTTAGGTGATGCATGGCCGTCACAGCTCGGGGATGTGCCTTAGATGACGGGTGAGTGTGACGCTGAATTGCCCCGTAACGTGTCAGAAGCACAGGTGGTGGATTATA
The DNA here is from genome assembly GCA_038088735.1 of Panulirus argus. Classification (NCBI taxonomy): domain Eukaryota; kingdom Metazoa; phylum Arthropoda; class Malacostraca; order Decapoda; family Palinuridae; genus Panulirus; species Panulirus argus. The sequence goes on from JAYMFT010025905.1 coordinate 11,938, forward strand.
CATTGGCGCTATTTCACATCTGGGGAAATAGAGGAAGGAAAATAAAAACTAGTTATACTACTGTTAGACTATATCCTGATTCTCTCTCTCTCTTTCTCACCCCCTTTGTGTAAAATTTCAATATCAAATTTTGTTCGAGAAAACTGGAAGTAATCGTGTGCTAGTCTGATTTGCATGAGGCAGTTATTTAATAACTACACTAAAGCCAGAGATTAAGCCAGAGCTTGTTGGGGATGTAATTATTACTTCAGTTTTTAAGAAACTCTAATGATCGTCATGAGACAGTTGGACGAGTAAGCAAGTAGACATGGCCTCATCCTGTATATGTGTTAGTTAATGTAGTGATTGGTTTGTTGCAGTACATGGGCTTGTGGTACCAGCAGGACAAGAGGCAGGCTTCGTGGGAAGCGCCCGGCAGGTGTTGGAAAACGCTCTACTCCAGAGACCGCAAGAATGGACAGTTTAAGATGAAGATGATTTTCAAGTCTACCATGTAAGTAGGTATATTGAATGGTGTCATAGGTAGAATGAATACGATATAAAATGCCGGATTTAAATGTAAAGCTGACGAGCTCTACTAGACGTGGAAAATATGTGCACTTTCAGGTTATGCTCAATGCTACCAGGTCGTTAGGTCACGTGAGCTTTGATTATATGTATAACATTAATCATTTAACATGTAGTTTAAAGTTGGAAAACACGTAGTTGCATCACCCTACCCTGCATGGCAAAAGTTTGGAGCGGGTTTTCCATGCTTGAAGAATATTATTTCCTCTTAATTTCATGCATTATGTCCTTCCTCTGCGTTTAAGACATCACACTCCCTTCTTTTCAGTCGTTCATACCTACTAAGCGGCCCTGGTCCCAAGTGACCAACATTTTCAGTATGGGTCAGTTAGTTAAACATTAAGACACTCTTCTCAAATATACCCCGGTTCTGAAGTGGCAATACAATATAACACAAAACGTGGAAGCGACAAGCATTAGAAAAAAAAATGCCCACTGTATCAGTGGCATACGGGGAATATAATAGTATTTCGCTTATATTTTAAAAGTTCAAAGCATTTAACGAGTACTGTTGCGATGTAATTGAGGCCTCGATCGGTGCACGCTGTGGGGTTACCTCTGGGCCACAAATGGATGATCTCTGCTTCCAAACAAAGGCCGGTGTGAACGGGCAGATGTATCCGAGGGAGCCGTGCGTGACGCCACACTCTGTATACAGAGGCAGACAGCGTGAAGTTAAGGGGACGGGAGGCCATTGCCACAACTGCAGCCTGTGGGCACACCTCATGCACAAGACGTCTGTCTATCCATTTGCGCTCCCGTCGTACACACTGAAGTCCGACCCGTTTTGGCATTAAGATCCTATATGTGCTGAAGTAGATTTACGATTTGTGAAGTCGTGCTGTAATTTGGATTTCAGTCTCTGTCACTAATTGAGTAGCGACAGGTAGTTAAAAATCATTTGTAATTAACTACTTGCACAATACAGGGAGGGAGGTCTTCACCCGTGGGGTCTCTCGGATCTCTTGAACGTTTTCATGTCATAAAACAACACAGTTTCTTAAACTTTCGAATAATATCAGCATTTACAGTTCCATCGTTCAGCATATTCCATTCATCCACTGCATTGATACTATAAAAGGACTTGACATAATTTCTAGCGCGTTTCTTGCTTAGTTATTATGGCTACGTTTCCTCTGTTTTTGAATTTTTCAGAGATCTGTACAAAGTCTATGTTATCAAACGTGTTTAGAAACTTCAGTTTTGTGTTCGTAATCATTTACACTTCTCTATTCCATTGTGAGCAAATTTATACTAACTCAGCTCTGGTAATTCAAGTGTCATCTTTGTCGCCCTCCTCTGAGCCTTGTTTACAAGTTTTTTGTGTTTTGAATGCAGTGAACGGACCATAAGAGGCGTATTCTAATGTTGGCCGTGCAAACATGCTGAGCATATTTGCTGAATATTCCCTTTAAACACGTATTCGAGTGCACTAATTGTCTACTCTCTTTCAGCACTGATCGCGTGGAGGAGTACGACTCTCAGCTGACCTTGCAAGGACCCTCCAAGCCCTCACTGATCAAGTACACCATCCCGCTCACCTGTAAGTCATGCCACCTGTCTTTTTTAAGCAATCCCACTACCCTGTAAATTATTCCATTCACCTACAGTTCATCAGTTCATCCTTGTCATCCCACTTTTTAAGTTATCCAACGCTTGTAAATTGTCATAGTCACAAGAAAGTCATCCCACCTACCTCTAAGGTGTCTGCATATCAAATACAGTACATCATCAACAGCCAAGCACCACGGTCTATTCCAGGGTTTCCCCCTGACCACATCATATGCCCTGGTGCATTCCATATAGTACACATATTCAATACCATACCGCATAAATCCAGTTCATTCAGTCCAAAGCAAATCTCTCACTCATGTCCGCTCTCTCAGTCACACTGCACACATTACCACACCTTGCTTTTACATTGTCAGTTCTTACACAGTCGAGACCCACCTTACACCACATATTGTGTTGTTGTTCGGTGCTGCATTGTCAATATGCTCACCTTCATCTGTCCTTGAAAGCATTCAGGGCCCCAGACTTTCATCCACACCACATTGCTGGGAATAATACATCCCTTCAAACGTAGCCTATCTTCTCCATTTGCCCGTCAGCTACCTTGTCTATTGCCAGATACCTAAAGTTCCCCACTTCCCCCGTAGGTTATCCTCTTCAGACCCACATTCACACCATCCTCTTTTCTTTAACAGTTATGGAGGATGAGTTCCAGGTGTTAGCAACAGACTACGAGAGCTTCTCCTTGGAATACAAGTGTGATCCTAACGGCCTCTTGGAGAAGAGTGGTAAGTGTCTGTTTGTTTCAGGCCTAACCCTCTTCTGTTTTATTTATTGACGAACAACAGGATCAAGATAGGGGATAGACAGTAAAAACAGAGTGATGGCTGCTTAGTGAGCCAGCACTTCAGTGGTTGTCAAGTTACACTCCTCTGACCCAGGTGGCTGACTTTTCTCTCTGCCTCACCCTGACTTGGACTAATGGCATTCTGTCCTTTTCATTCCTAACACTTTGACTCATACAGCTCATTCTTCGTAATTGTATTTTCCTGCGGTAAGCATTATGTCCTACCCCTGCCTTTTGGCAAAATGGTAGGGGCAATAGATAGCAGTAGGTAGGAATATTAAGGCAGAAGCATTAGGGAGAAATTTTAGGTAGAAGTAGTAGGTAGGAACATTAGGAAGGAGCATTAGGTTGTAGTCAGTAGGAGCATTAGGTAGGAGCATTCTACTGCTCGTTAAACATCCCCATCATAGACTTCATGAAATGTAGTTTCACATTGATTAAAATTCTGTCTCAGTTTATATTCCTACAGTTAGGTCACTCCACTGTGCAATAAAGTTAATCCTTCTCAGAAAGTAGCGATCTCACTTATTAAAATCACCCATCTGAATAAAAGGACACCGTATTCTGTCTGGTATGAAATGATTGCTGAAGTCACAATTCCCCATAATTTGTCAGAATCCATATGGCTGCTTACTCGTGAGAAAAACCCTTCACCGCTGGTGCTGCAGCGGGCCTATGCCATCCTCCATCATCTTGGAATTGATATCCGCAAACTGGAACGAGTTGACCAGACCTGTGGGGGTATTGACATCGTCAACATCCCTACATACACTGATTATGATTACTACAATGCCAACCTTCAGGTTACTGACAACAGGCGGTACCAAGAATATCAGGCAAGTTAAAAGGCTGGAAGTTAAGTTTTAGTAAATGACAATATGTGTTTCCTAGTTTTACATGCTTAGAATGCTGAAAGTTATACACATCACTCTTGAAAAGTACATGTTAAAGGCACAATTAAAACTATTCAGATTTGAAAGTCTTTTTGAAGAATACTAACATCTTGTTCTGTATTGTCTTTTCTGTTATGAAGATACAGTTGAAGAATGTGCTCACATGTTTGAAAATTCTGGCTTCGAGTCACAGTGTAAGGTGCAGTTTTTAGAAAAGAGAATTTTAATCTGTAATATATAATCACTTGGCCCCCTTCTCTGTTCCCTATTTTGGAGAATTAAGAACTGGAGGGGAGGATTTTCAGTCCCCTGCTCCCTTCCCTTTTAGTTGCCTTTTATGACATGCAGAGAATACTTGGGAAGTATTCTTCCTCCCCTATCCCCAAGGATATATATATATATATATATATATATATATATATATATATATATATATATATATATTTTTTTTTTTTTTTTTTT
>JAYMFT010025916.1:0-30913 GCA_038088735.1 Panulirus argus
ATATATGCACAATACTTACATATACATATATACATACATATACATACACATGCAAATACACATGTACATATTCATACTTGTTCACCTCCATCCATTTCTGATGCCACCTCGCCCCACAGTTAATAGTATTGCCACCCCCTGCGTCAGTAAGGTAGTGCCAGGAAACAGATGAAAAGGCCACATTCGCTCACACTCAGTCTCTAGCTGTCATGTGCAATGTACTGAAACCACAGCCCCCTATCCACATCCAGGCCCCACAGACCTTTCCATGGTTTACCCCAAATGTTTCACATGCCCTAGTTCAGTCCATTGACAACATGTCGACCCTGGTATACCACATCGTTCCATTTCACTATTCTGTGCACGCCTTTCACCCTCCTTCATGTTCAGGCCCTGACCGCTCAAAATACCTTTGTCATATGAACATGCACTTTTCCTCCTTGCCTTTATACAGTGGCACAATATTGGCATTTCATCAATCCTCAGGCACACCATGAACCACACTTACATTGAAAATCTTAACTAACCAATCAACAGTGCAGTCATCCCCTTTTATAAGATATTCAACTGCAGTCCAATCCATTCCAGCTGTTTCACTATGCTTCATCTTACACATCTTCAACTCTATCTTTGAACACATTTAACAACCCCAGAAAATGCTCATTCCATCTTCTCTTCACCTCATTTCTGCCTGCTACCATTTTCCTGTTTGCCCCTTCACCAATGTTTGATTTTTCTCTTTTTTCATTTAACATCCTTTTAAAACATTTCCTTTTTATCCCTGAAGTTTGTTGATTGTCACTAACCTCAATTCTCATTTGACCTTTTTTCAGCCCCTGCACTTTCTTTTTGTCCTGTCTCTGCTTTCTTTTGTACATCTCCAAATCCCTCACATTTTATCACTTCGTAGAGGGATTTGTGTAAAGAGTCACCATCTGTGAAGGTAACAGTGGGTATGTTTGGTGGTATAGTAGTCCCAGTGGTGTTGAGTCTTGGGCCCCAGATGGTAAAGTTGTTCTCTCTTTTTATGCATATCACACCTTTGGATGATAGAGATATGTATTTTATAGTCTTCCATGTCTGTTGTGCCAGTGGGAAGGTATTTCTAAGTGTAAGTTGAGGACCATACCTTTTAGGATTTTCCAAGTATAGATGATGATATACCTGCAGGGAGTGATTTCAGCTGTATCTAGTAATTTATTTCCCCTTACTGTGTTAATTTATGACATGAAAGATCTCAAAAGACTGTTATTCTGTAGTTTTGTAGCCTTTTTAGGATGATGTCAGAACATATCAGTATTCTGTTTCAAAGCATTTTTGTCCTGAAATATACTGTCATATCTTTGTCTTGAAAGTCTGCAGGATCCATCCCACCTTCCTTCAGGAGAAGGCAACTGTTGCTTTGTTATGTTCTTAAGGTTATGTCAGTGGACATTATATCTCCAAGGTCTTTAACATTATTCAGTTTGGTTTATGACAGTGTCTGTGTCCATTCAGTATTTTGTATTGTTTTTGATTTGTTCATTTTTCTTGTACCGGAGTTGAAATTTATCCCCATCAAAAGTATGTTGTTCTTGGTGGCACAGTTGTAGATTTCTATCCTCTACTGATGTGTTTCTCATACTAGACCTAGTGTTTTCAACAAAGTATGATATGAAACTGTTGTTTGTATTTGCATCAATGTCGGATTTACAGGAATGAAGTAAAGGAAGTGTGCATGTACATCTTCTTGGGGTATAGGGCTTTTTTCTATGGAAGGACTAGAAATGACATGGTGTAGAACAATATCTTGTGGTCTTTAAGTGAAAATGTTGTACCTCCTCCCAATTTTTCCAGTTATTCCCAATTTATAGTTACAATTATCATATGCTTCTGCAAAGTCTGTGTAAATCACATCAGCATTTTGTGTGTACTCCTGAGCCTTATTAGTCTTTATCATAGTGGCCAAGCAGTAAGGAGAGGAACGACCTTTCTGCTGTGAAACCATGCTGTCCTGTTTTATGCATATTGTTCATTTCATTAGATTAGTCGGATAGCTTCTAAGGACTCTTCTGAAGATTTTGATTATGTTGGATGTTAATGCTATTGGTTGATAGTTTTTTGAGATTGCCATGCTTCCACCTTGTTGAGTGGGGTGATATGAATCAGCAGTAAACTCTAGGAATGATGTAAAGTGCAATAGATGTAGGGTTGCAGTCGTGTGAATGAGATGTTTGAAATATTTAGAGAAAGACTGTTAAATGTTGTAGAATACATCTCATAAGGTTGTCAGATATGAAAATAAAAGTGGAAGTGCATGTTGGACGGATGAGGTTAAAAATGCTGTGGAAGAGAAGACAAAGGCATATAGTAGATTCCTTGAAAGGAATGTATCAGTAGAAGTTCAGGAAACGAGGAGGGAAGAATATAAGATGCATTAGTGAAATGTTCAGATGCTGATAGAGGAAAGCAAAGAAAGAGTAGATGAAGACTTGGAAGGAAGTTGAGTGAAAAGTTTAGGGAAAACAAGATATTGTAGTGGAAGGAGATGAAAAAGGGAGGTATAGATATGTCTGTCTATTCTGTCTTTCTGTCATCTCAAAGCTTCTCCGGGAACTCCCATCAAGGGGTTAGCTGCTGCAAAAGAGTCCCCTTGTAATCTTGTCCTTACAGTCATCCTTACAGTCCTCCTTCGTATACACTATTCCACGCACTACTTTGCCATTTTTCTCCCTCCAGTACTCTTTCACTCTCTCTCCTTATGTCACAATCATACACCCTCCTTGTAAACTTCATGTCTTGCATTCTTTCCACATGCCCAAGCCACCATAAAGTGTCACTTTTCACCCTCTCTTCCACTCCACAATTCATTCCCTTTGCTTTCCTTAGCATGCTGCATCTCTCATACACCCCATCATTTCTTTCTTCATTCCATCTTGTCATACCATATGCTTCTATCATGTAGTTCATTTACACAGCCTGGATTCTTGGCCTCTGGGACTAATTCTATGTCCATATTTTGGCTGCTTTGGTCCTGTTCAGGAGGGCTGTGTTGTCCCTTAATCCTTTCTTCATTTCCATACTCACACCTCTACCCTTCATTATTCTATTAAGGGATTCAGTTACCCTTCTATCCTGTACTGCTGGCTCCATTATCTCTCCTTTCTTATCAGTAAACTTACCCAAGAAAGCTCCCAATTACTTTAATTCTGTCATCCCTTCCAATCTCCCCCCCCCCCACTATCAAATCTATAACACAGTTTAGTATACTTTCTTCACTCTATAGGGTTTTGCAAAATCTTTATTTTCCTTCCACTTTCACTCAGTTTTCTTTCAAACACCATTACATTTGCTCTCATTTACCTTCAGTCACCTGTGCTTATGCACATCTTAAAACACGTACAACCTTCTGCAACTCCTCTTCATTCTCAGCAAACAACATAGTATCAGCTGCAAACATACTTGTCAATAGCTACCATACCTCACCGCCTCACTCCATCTCTTCACCCCCTTTCTTCCATTTTGTTTTCGTCTTTCTTTTCACTCCTTCCGTATTTATGTTAAAAAGCCACAATTACATCACACAGCCCTGCCTCACACTCAAATGTATACCAAAACTTTCACTCAACTCTCCATCCACTCATACACATGCATTTGCTACTCTGTAGAAGGCTTTCACACCATCCACCAGTTCTCGCCTTACCCCATATATCCTTAACACATCCTATAAAGCATTCAAATCAATTCTGTCATACGCTCTATTCAGATCCATAAAAGCTTCATATAGCTTTTTGCCTTTTGTTAGGTACTTTTTCACGGTCATTTTCAGAAAAATCTGATCCACACATCCCCTACCTTTCCTAAAACCCCCTTGCTCCTCACTTATTCAGTTACTTCCATCACTCTATCAGTTAACAGTCTTGCATACACTTTTCCTGGCGTACTTAACAAACTTATTCTCCCATAATTGTTACTTACATCCTTAGCACCTTTTTCTGTGAATAAAGGAACAGTTATAGCTTTCAGCCAATCCTAATGTGCATCCTTCTGTTACCATGCTAAATTACATATCAGATACATCCACTCTGTCACACTTTCTCCTCCATACTTCAGCATTTCAGCCATAATCCCATTCACTCCTGGTGCCTTTCTTATCTTCAGCCTCCCTTCTTGCTATAAGCCCATGCACTTCTATCCTTTTTCTTCCATCTACCTTACCCATGCATTTTACAAGTGCTGCCTTACTTGTCCCACATTCATTAGTTCTTCAAGATACTCTTTCCATCTTTCGTTCACTTCCACCTTCTGATTTGTCCTCCATACCCATGCATGTTACGACTGCTGCCTTACCTTGTCCCACATTCATCATTTCTTCAAAATACTCCTTCCATCTTCTTTTCACTTCCTCCTTTTGATTCAGCAACTCCCCTTCTTTACTTCCCACATGCTCATTTCCACTTTTACATCCACCTCTTTCCACTTTCACCTCCTTCCTGTAATATTTCTTATTTTCCCCAAACTTTTCATTCAACTTTCTTCCAAAATCTTCATCTACTCTTTCTTAGCTTTTGTCTATCAGCTTCTTAACATTGCACTTACACATTTTGTATTCTTCCCTTCTTTGTTGAACTTCTAATGCCATATACATTCCTTTCAAGCATTTTCAATCACTCTACCATATACCTTTTTCCTCTCTACCACAACATATCTTATCTAGTCTTTCCACCATGCATTTGCTTTATTATTCTTACATCTCATAATCTTGTATCCAGCTACTAATTCTACAACCTTTAACGAGTCTTTCTCCAAACATTTTAAACACCTCATTCACACATGTCTGTATCCTTACATTTACTGCTCTTTCATCTAAACTTTCGGTCACCATCCTTTCATATTCCTCTTTGCATTCTTTCTGATTCATCATCTTGCTTGCCAACACTTTTACCTCCATTCTTCCTTACATCATATCTCCACTTCTCCCTTATCTTCACTCCAACAAGAACTATGAAATGGTGAGAATCTCTAAAGAATCCTCTCTCAACTCTAACATCTAGCACAGCCTTTCTTAACCTTTCATCCTGTGCCACATGGTCAACCAAACCCTTTTGTTCTTCTCTACCATTATTTCTCACCTGTGCATACCTTTAGATTATCTTGTGCTGAGAAAAGGTGTTTGTAAGGAATAAACCCTTCTCACCATAGACATCCACAAGTTGAATTCCATTCTCATTTACTCCAGGCACTCTCTATTTATCAACTTCCTTTGCCATTTTCATCAAATTTTACTGTTGCTTTCATATCACCCACTACCCACTTTTCTCTCCTTCTCAAAACCATTTATAGTCACTCATCTTTCCTCAGAAACGCTTCATTTCATCTGTACCTCGCAGTCTTTGTACTCACAGGTGCATGCATACTTCACAACTCCAGTCTTTTCTCTCACCCAAACTAATTCTTGATCCATTTCATACATGCTTTATCTATGTGTCTATATCTTTTGATGTTAGTTTCCTTTGTGAACTCCCTCATGGGGGTGGCCTTGGCAGAAGAGTGACCATAATTGGTGAAGTTCAGTGCCACTTTATTAGTCTTTAGTGCCTCACCCTTGATAGGCCACTGGCAGAGGGCAACTCCAGCAGAGTGTTTTCAGAGGCTTCAACCTGATGTTCTTACCGTCTACTTCCACCTAATGTTACAACCTGTTACTTCTGTTTAATGATCCCACCTAATATTCTTACCTACTATGTTTACCTAATGTTTCTACCTAATTCTCCTGTTTAATGTTCCTACCTACTACTTCTATCTATTGCTTCTACCATTTTGCTGTTAGGTGTTATCAAGCATTATGTGTGACAATGAGAGACTGGTGTTTGTGGACAGAATGTCAGCAGTCCACATTTGGTTGAGGCTGTAAGAAAAGACAGCTACTTGAGTCAGAAGAGTGCAGCTTGACTACCACCGAAGTGCTGGCTCATTACGTAGTTGTCATTAACCCTTCCAATACCAAGGTGGGTAGTACCGATAATATACCTCCTTGGTTGAAGGCTGCCTAGGAACTACTACATTCTCTGTAATTCCCTCCCATACTCTCAGTGGTAATGCAATTGCACATCCTTCTTTCCCTCTTCCTTGATAATTTTCATTCATTCTTGTCGACATCACTCCTCTATCCCCACCCTCCCATAGCTTGCAAAGGGTGAATGTGAAGCTTGAAGTGAAAGGAAGATGTAAAGAATATTGTGAACAGATGAATATAGGAGAAGGTGAGGTAGCAGTTGTTTCATGCATAGGCATGCAGAATTGAAGGAAAAGGATATGAGTGCTGGGGCCTATGGCAAGAAGGGAGGTAAAAAGGGTGATAATGAATTTGGAGGTTGGAAAGGCACCTAGAATGGATGGGATTACAGCTGAAATGTTGAGGTATGGAGGAGAAAGTGTGATAGAGTGGATTCATTTGATATGTGATATAACATTGAAGCAGAAGGTTGTGCTTGAGGATTGGGTGAAAGCTATTATTGTTTATTTAGAGAAAAGGGTGCTATGGTTGCATGTAGAAATTATATGAGAGTATGTCTGTTAAGTATATAAAGAAAAGTGTATGCAAGAGTAATGATATATAGTGATAAAAGTGACTGAATGTAGAATAAGTGAGGAGTAAAGGGGGTTTAGGAAAGGTAAGGGATGTGTGGATCAGATTTTTGCAATGAGAATAACTATGGAAAAATATCTATTGAAAGGTAAGAAGCTGCACACAGTTTTTATGGATTGGTGGATATGACAGAGTAAGACAGAATTGAGTGGAATGCTTTATGGGATATGTTAAGGATATATGGGGTAGGGGACAGCTGTTGGATGGTGTGAAAGCCTTCTACAGAGTAACAGATGCATGTGTAGGAGATGGATGGTGAGTTAAGCAAAAGCTTTAGTATACACATGGATGTGAAGCAGGGTTATGTGATGTCTCCATGGCTTTTTTTTTTTTTTTTTACATGTATATGGATGGAGTGGTAAGAGAGAAACAAAACTAAGGAAAGAGGGTGTAGACATGGAGTGTGATGGTGAGGTATTGTGGCTAGTGACAGGCCTGTTTGCAGATGATGCTGTGTTTTTTGCTGAGTGTGATGATGAGTTTCAGAAAGTTGTATATTTTATGGTTTTTGTAAGCATAGACAATTGAAGCTAAATGCAAATAAAAATAAATTAACAGTGTTTGAAAGAAACAGAATGAAAGTATAGATTTTGCAAAGGCCTTTAGAGGGAGAGAAGAAAGTGGACTAAACTTTTTTAGATTTGGAGGGAGAAAGATTGGAAGAGGCAACAGAATTTAAGTATTTGGGAGTTATTGTAATTAAGTTTAGTGATATGGAAGGAGAGATAAGGGAGAGAGCAGTACAGGATGGAAGATTCATTGGGTCCCCAGACAGAATAATGAGTAGAGGTGTAACTATAGAAGTGAAGAAGGTATTAAGGGACAACATAATCCTCCTAACCCTAATCTATGCAGCTGCAACATGAACATGGAATGAGTCACATAGGTCAAGAATCCAGTCTGTGGAAATGACGTATCTGAGAGGAGCTTGTGGTATAACCAGATTGAATGAAAAAGAAATAAGGGGGGTATGAGAAATGCAGTATGTCAGGAGATGCAATGGGAATGAAATGTGTAGTGGTAGAGTGGGTTAAACATAATACTTTGGAGTGGTTTGGGCATGTGAAAAGAATCCAAGATATGGAGTTTATAAGGGGAGTGGGTAATATTATGATTAAAGAGGTTGGTGTGAGAGGATGACCTCCTTTAATATGGGGAAATAGAGAGGAAGAGTACTGAAGGGATAGAAATGGTGGAAGACTGCATGGAAAAGAGTATGCGAGGGACGCATGTAAGGACAGGGATAAGTGGAGACTCTCTTCTTGTGGCGACTCACTGGATTGGGGTTTCTAGAGGGAACTGGTATCAGAGATGTTAGGTAGATACATGTAGGATAATGCCTGAACCAATTTCAGTTTCAGCTTCAATACTTTATTCCTTGATAGAGGAATTGGCATCCTAGTGCTGTCACTAGGTACCCCTGTAAAATAATACCAGAGGCATCTGGCAAGTGTCGCGAGTACTTATAAATATAAAAAAGGGGCCTACTGAAGCCTAAGGAAATTAGGATAGTCCTTCAACATAACATCAATGTTATTCACAAAATGTCAGGCCAGTATGGGTAGGGTCATCGTGTCTCCGTCAGGGGGTCGTGGAGTGGTGGTCCAGCAGGCGTCATGGAAGTGTTGTGTGTGGGTACATCTTAGAAGGCAGTGGACAAGGATGCAGCTGTCGGATCTTTAGCACGATGGACAAGCACATTCTTGGGGGATGTAGGGATGCCAGTCTCCCAAGGAAAGTCATACCCGATGATGATATGGGCAGCAATCACATCCCTTTTCCGTGACCCTTTCCCATAGACATGCGAGAGGTCAGGAGGTTTACGGAGGGTATCGTACCAGGTGGGCGGGGATTCCAGGGGGACGGCTGCTTCTCGAGCTTCCCTCTGCTTGCAGTGAATTTGGGTTCTGAGTTGTCGAAGTGTTCGAGGAACAGCGTAGTCAGGTGTGGCCGGTCTTGGCAAGGCCATCTTGCTGCCTCATTCCTCAAAGATACCGACCTGACTGGGTTTCCATAGGAACATCACGGGACAGCCTGCATCCTGAAGTGTTGATGTTAGCCCTTGTATTTGGAGGATAAGATCCTTGTTCTTCCCTGATCCAGATGTGATCCCATCAAGAGCAGACCTGGAGTCGCGGCAGACAAGCAGGGGGAAAAGACCACCGGTTGTTTCCTCAGCGAGAAGAGCAGCAGGAGGGCTGTCAGCTCAGACTTAGGGGAGGATGCCCTGTCAGAGAATCTGAGAGAGAGTTTGATAGACTCAGAGGCATCAGGATAGGAGATGTAGATACCAGCCCTGGCCCTGCCCGTAGCAGGGTCAACAGAGCCATCAGTGTAGAGGATGGCCCTACCTGGAGACTATTGGGCTATCCTGGAGAGGTGGTATGTGTGGAGAACAACAGGGCTCATGTGAGGTGCTGATATCCACTATGTGTAGGGGAATTATTGTTCAGGAAGAAGTTTGTTGGGTTGTTCACCTTTAAGTTGTTTTTTAGGTCTTAGAAAACTGATTCATATTGTTTTTTTAAGAGTCTTACTAATTTCATGACAGTCACCTGTAAAAGTACCTTCTTCTGTTTTTGAGGGGCCAGTGGAGGTTTAGGTCCTTGATTTACATTTTGTAAATGAGTAAAAGAATTTTTTTTTTTTTAATTTCATCCATAGATCTCCCATCTTCCTTTTCCAGTGTTTCACATGACATTTTGAGTTTATGGAATATGTCCTTTACTTCATTTAATAGGTTTTCATTTCTTAGCTGGGTCACCTCTTGTAGCATGTCTGTCTTCCTCATTTTACCTTGGACCTTTTGTGCTATCTTTTTGTTGGTAATGTCTGCTGCATGTCATGCCATGGTGGTCATGTTTTGGCATATAGCATGGTTTTCCGGTGTCGCAGACATATCACTTATTACATCTTCCCATTTTATTCTCTTACTGTTAAATCTAGAATTGCTGAATATACACCTTTGGTTATATGTGTTTTGCCCAGGCAATGTAGCATCCAAACTTGCTTCTAATTTGATTAATTTGTGATCAGAATACAGGGTGAGATAGTGATGTCACAGTCGGCCCACACTATTTGCAAAGATTAAACCCAGAGTTTTATTTCTTCTGGCTGGTTTTATGTTGACTGATGGAGAGCATGTCACAATCTAAGTAACTTTTTTTAGCTGGTTGTCCGAGCTGCTTCTGGAGTTGGTAGTTTCAGCTATGATGTTGTTTTCTGCTTGTTGATGATTTACATTATCCAGAGATTTCTGTTGAACCATAACAATTATTTAATGAAATGATGAAGTCATAGTGAGGATGGTGCTGGAGGTGGTAAGATTAGCTTTTTATTTTCAGAGATAATGAGTAGTGTAATAGTGATTATAACAGTAATCATATAGTTTGGCCATCCTTGGATTCTAAGATAGATAGTTATGGAAATACAATATCTGAGAATGTGTATTGAAGAATTTTCTTTTTCTCATAATGCCATAAAGTGCTGTAGAGTCAGAGGAGCTAATACACCATCAATGCTTAGTCTTATCTTTTATGTGGAAATAGCAAATATCCGGTTTGATGATCCAGTTGTAAATATAGATCTTGTGCATGGAGATAAGAATGTTCTACAGAAATTAAACTGGAAAATGGAATTACAGTCAGAATATGACATTTCTAGGGTAGGACCTGCAAAATTTGTAATAAAGTTCTTGTATATAGGTACTCTATGGAGACAAGGTTAGAAAACAGAGGTTTAGTTTGAAAAATTATGTCAAGAAACTAGAGAGAATATATGACCAGCACAGCAGACAGATAAAACATGAAACATATAAGAGCATGAGGAATGAATATAGATTGTGAAGGAGGAGTAGAGAAGCTTTCAAAAGAATCATGGACAGGTGAATATACAAAACTGTTGCATTAATTTATCGGTAAACTGTCATGCTAAGGGATTCAGAGGGAAAGGTGGTTGAAGCTGATGAGAAAACATGTGTGGAAATAAATGATAAGTTCAAATGTGCATTCACAGTGGAGGATGCTATAGTCCTAAAATTAATGAGGTGGGATGAGGAGGAAGACTTGGAAAGCATTGACATTGTAAGAAAAGTCGTAGTAGGCTACTGAATGATCTTGGTTTATATAAGATGCACGGACCTTTTGAAGTTTCTTCACATATGCTCATGGAGGGTGCAGAAATAATTGGCAGGCCATTTGAGATGTTGCTCTGAAAATTGTTAGAGAAAAGTATAGTTCCAAGGGAATGTAAGAGAACAAATGTCATGCCAGTTTTAAGAAAGGAGATGGCAAATTTTATTGAACTGCAGACTAGTGTCTCTGACAGTTTGGTCTGTAAATTGCTGAAAACATCATAAAGCATATAGATTATTCCTTGCAAAGGAGAAACTAATGTACCTCAGATTGAGGCAGTATGGATTCAAAGTTCATATGTAACAAATCTTTTAGATATCTATGATGATTTGATTTGTTTTAGAGAAAAGAGATGGATGGGTGGATTAAGTGTTCTTGAATCTGTTTCAAAGAAAAGAAATAGATGGGTGGATTTATGTTCTTGAACTGCTGGTGGACATTTAAACCTGTCCTACATAAGAAGCTGGTGAAGAAGCTTAATTTTTAGGCAGGCATAAGATGAAACTCCCTTGGTGAATTGAGAGTTATCTTACTGGAGGAGAACAGAAGACACATTTCAGGAGACATTTCTCTAAGTGGGTTGGGATAACTAAGAGTGTGCATCAGGTCACAGTTTCTGAGTGGGTTGGGATAACTAAGAGTGTGCTTCAGGTCACAGTCTTTTAGCCATTGTTATTCTTGGCCTATGTTGATGACCTACCAGAGGGGTTTGATTCATATTTGAATATGTTTGCAGATTGTGCCAACGTCGAGATAAAAAAAGAATGATTATTGCATCACCTTACAGAGTGATTCAAGTTCCAAGTTGCATCTATTTCATGGTTGTTGAAGCTCAACTAAGCAAGTGTGAATTGATGAAAATGGAACAGTGAAAGAAGGCATTTATATGATTATAATGTGATAGAAGACAAGCCACATGATTTTGTGTGCGAAAGTTACCAGTGGTTAGCTTAGTACTGTACCCAGTGTCTCACCTGAACACCAGATTTGGAGAATTTTTAAGGATGCAAGTTAGCTACTGATTGGTATCATAAGTGCATTTATGTACATGGACAAGGAAGTGTTCAACATACCTTACAACTTGGATTAAACTTAAATTAGAATTTACTTTTCAAGTGAAATGCAGTAAAGGTGGTACCAGCAGTAACAGAGATAGGATTTATGGCTCTAGAGGTTAGAGGCTAAAAATTTGCCACTGTAGCTTAGAGAAGAAAATTTTGGAATCGATTACAGCTTTCAAGTTTCTGCATCAAGTTGATGGTGTGAAAGTGCAAATATTTTTTGAAGATGATAAAGAGAAACCAGAGTTCCTTGCAATAAAACTATTAAAAAAGGACATTATGAGGTACTTCCATTGTATTAGAGTTGAGGAATGAATGCAGTGAGCAAAGTGATGAAGCTGTATGAAATCTGCATCCAGATGTTTAAAAGCTATATCTTAACATGAAAGCTTAAGAGATAGGGCATATGAATGAAGAAATTCATTCTTGTAATGTACAAATGGGTAAAAGTTAAGCAGAAGCAACACTAGACAGAAATTGGAGAACACCAGTGTTTGAAAAGCTGGGTAGAGTTTGATAGTTTGGGAGACCATAGATGATGTTGCATTGAATGTGGTTGCAATGAACACAATTCTTGATATTTGAAGAAGTAAAGTAACTCTTTGTAGGAAAATTGAAGTAGATTTTTAATTGCAGTACTTTTAGCTTTGAAAATGATAGGCAGTTGACATGGGGGAGGGCTGTCATGACATGGAGGATTATCTTGTCACACTTATTATTATTAGTAAAATCTTAGTAGAGGATTACCTTGTCACCCTTATTAGTAAAATCCTAGTAATATTTTTGCCCTAGATGATTTTCCACATGGCATAGATTAGTTAGGTATTTTTTATTTAATTTGTTAAGTTAGTGTGTTATTTCTTATTTACATTTCATCACTCATGGTTTTGCAGTTTAGATATGTCGCTGTACGATGACATTGATACAGATAAAGCCTCGGGTGCTTCAGGATGGGCGTCGGGCATCAAACTTATGCATAATCAGCTTGCATTTAAAAAGGCTACCATTACAACAGTAAGTATGAAATGATGAAACCTTAAATCATCAAAAGAAGTGAAGAATTTTTATTTTGTCATAGATTTTTTTTCATCATTTTAGCAAAAGTAAAACTTTATTATTTTTTTCATTGGAAAGTGTTTATATTGCTGTGATATCCATAACTTAGGTACTTTGAATATATGTTGCCTGATTAATTTTTCTGTCAATTATATAGCCAAAGCGTGATCAGACTCGTCGTGTAGCTGGCACCAAGCTACCACCAGTTATTGACTTGAAATCTCGACGGGATGAGGATGAGAACTCACAGGGACTCATTTTTCAGGCCCAGAAGGTTAGTTCATCTTTTATCTGTCTTTATTACTATATATAATGTAGCTGTTTGAATTATATTACTCCATGAGCATGAATTATAATCACATCTCACAGTTAAATGTAATAAGAATAGATGAAGTAATTAAGTGTACAGAAGTGGTAAGTATTTTCAGGAAGGGTTTTATGTATGTTAGGTATTTGGTGGAGCATGTATTGTAGATAAGTGGAAGGTATGATATATGCTAAAAGGAAAAATGGTGCGATTGAAGTAGAGATGGACACTTGTGAATTCTGATTTGTATAAAAAATTGGTTGAGGAATTAAGGTGCTAGTGACATAGACTGAATGTAATATTGTCCTAGCTTAGAGACCTTATAGTCACAGAGGTAAAGAAGTTAAGGATGTGTTTTAGATATTGTATCAAAGATTGAAAGAGGATGTGGACTTTACGGGTGATATGGAGTGGATAGGAGACAGTGTAGGGAATGACAGTATAGGAGATTGTAAACCCACAGAAAAGTAGTGAGGAATGGATGGCACATAGTGAAGGTTATATGAGCCTGCATAAGAAAACTGAAAAGGTTGTGATTGTGTCTAAAAGAAAAGTAAATCAGAATTTTGGTTATATGTTCCATTAAGCTTCAAAAGAGAATAGCAAAGAATTATAATAGAAAAAAGATAATAGTTGCAAAAAATGTGTAGTACATGATGATACATGATAATACCAAATATCAATTTAAGAGAGGGGAAAATAATTGCAGAAGTGGTGTACTAGATGAGAATGATAAGGATATTTTAACTGAGGGGAAAATAGTTTCAGAAATACAAAGAATGCAAGAGAATTCAAATAACATACTTTCAGGCTCTTTTGAGGCTGTTTGTGATAGTCCAAGAAATCAGGAACTCAGAGATTGTTATGATTAAAGGAGAAAAGCATGCAGATGATTTAAAGGGTAATACTGGACCTACAAAAGTTAGCTAAGGAGATGTAGACAATGTCAGTTGTGAGCTTCAAGCAAAGTATTTATCAGTTCTGCTCTGGATCTCTTCATTTTGGAATGTATATGTTTTGTGTAATCCCATGAGAAAAAGGATCCCTTGCAGAATATCTCTTAATGTCATTAAAGAAAATACATGAAAATGTAAGCATACTTTCCCCTGTATTGGCATGGGAGGGTGTTAAAGGGGGCAGGCAGTGACTAGTGGCATGGATCCTTATTATTTATGTGAGTATATGATGAGTATGGGTTTTTTAGGCGTGATATTTTCTACAGACAGCTTTACACATTACGTATTTCATGGGATTTTATCAGACTTGATTTCATAAATCTCATATGTTTCAGTTGCATGTCTTTTTACATATTACATTTATTTTTTATGTTTTATTTGCATTGTTTACATATGTCGTTATCAGATACACAGACAGAACATTATGTTCATGAACAGATGAAAAATTAGCCCTATTTTGATGGAAAAATATAAACAGAAATACAAAAGAAATTGTTTCTTTTATTCTAAAATTGAGTGGTGATTGGGAGAAAGAATACTGCCCATGTGTTCCCCACATGTCGTAGAAGGGGACTAAGAGGGGTAGGAGTGGGGGGGACTGGAAGTCCTTCCTTACTTCCTGTATCGCTTTCAAAAAGAAATAGCAGAGGAAGGAGCCAAGCTAGGTTTACCCCCTCTCTAAGTCTCATTTACCTGTTCCTGGTGCTACTTCACTCTTAAGGAAATGGTGAACATGTATTAAGAAAAGAAAGAAGTCTCTGCATAAATCTGGCAGCTCTCCATGATTTACCTACACATTCGTTTATGATTTATGGGTGACTGTGATACTTGATATTTCTTTCCAGTTGTGATGTTAAGTTGCTAGTGACTCATTCATTGTCTGAGGATTCAAATAAGGATACAAAGGTTAGAGGCACAATCATAGGATTAGAGCATCAATCATAGCTCTCTTAGGACTTGTTTTTCAGTCTGAGAATCATTGTCAGTCCATGCTTTTGCACCCTTTCCATTCTCTCTTATGTTGTTACTCAATTAGAGTGGCCAAAACTGAGCACAGTATTCAAGGCATACTAGATGAGGTAGATACATCATAGTATTTTTAAAGAAGGAAACTTGTTCAAGAAATGGTATACTAGACAAGGATGGTAAAGCATGGAATTCTAATGGGTGGAAAATTTATACTAAAAGACTTTAGAAGTATGATGAAAGTTTGTGTGAGTTGAAGGGAGCATTTTATGAAACTTATGGCTGTTAAAATTACAGTAAAGGTGGGTATTGATTCATTAGATTTCGATGTTGAGAGAGTGAGGAGAGCAGAAGGGAGGGGAAAAAAATCCACACTTGTCCTTTTAATGTTTATGTAATTCCAGTGACCTGATCTCTTTTTATATAACTTTTTTCACATTTGTTTCTGTTTCTTTCATTAGTAAGGTAGCACCAGGAAAAGACAAAGAAAGGACACATTCACCTACATCTGTTCTCTAGCTGCCATGAGGTTTTGGTGCATTATACATGACAGAGAGAATGGATGTGAGGGGATGTGGCTTTCTTTGTCTGTGCCTGGTGCTACCTCACTAATGTGGGAACAGTGATCACGTATGAAGAAAATACAAATAGAAAGAGATCAGGTCACTGGAATTACAGAAGCTTGAAAGGGTAGGTGTGAATAATGTAACAAGAGAGTTGGCAGAGTGGGGGGATGAAACCATTTGAGTGGATATGGAAAGTGTTTGTCACCATGGAAAAGTACACATGTACCCAGTGAATGATTAAAGCCAAGGTTTTCCACAATTAGCGGCCATGGTTTTGAAAACTCGTCAAGAGTCTCCCCTTCTCAGCACAAAATCACCAACACAAGATGATAGATGGGGGACAAGTTTTTTATAATTCGATTAGCCAGTGATTTATTCATAGTGATAGGAGTGAAAGAATGTTACCCAAGTATAGAACAGCAACATAGAAGGTGACTATGTGAGATGGGAATGGGAGGCTGAGACTCATCTTCTCCTTTATTATTACTTTGCAAGAGAAGGAACAGAGGAATGAGCCAATTCAGGATATTTCCTCTGAGTTTCAGTCATCTTTTCCTGAAGCAAGCAAGCATGAAAGAAAGAAAAGAAGTTAGTAATAACAATTTTACCAATCTAAATTTTTGTGTTGTTTTTAGTAAGTTGTAAAATATGTGCGAAATTAGGAAGTTATTGATGTTTTGTTCATATGAATTAATGTAATCATTGACATAGAAAGCATGTAGGAGTTCAGAAAATAACTTTGTATTTTGTGTAAGAAACTTCAAAATGTGTGCAAAAAATGAATGTAGCTTTGCTAGTCATTACATCTGATGAGATTTATGTACTTTATATAGTACCTTATGTATTCGTGGTGATGAGGATAAAGAATTCAACCCACATATTCCTTGAGTTTCGTACAAAGCGACTGAGAGGTGTGGGAGTAGGGGGGCTGGAAACCTTTCCTTTCTTGTATCTCACTTTGTAAATGATGGAACTGAAGAAGAAACCAAGTGAGGAATGCTTGCCCTCCTCAAGGTTCAAACTGGGGTGTCAATGTGTGTGGCTACAGCTAATATGAAAAGAGAGAAGAGATAGGTAGTATGTTTGAGGAAAGGAACCTGGATATATTGGCTCAGAGAGAAACAGAGCTCAAGAGCATGGGAGAAAAATGGTTTGGGAAGAGGTAAAGTCAGGGGTTGCTGTGAGGGCGAGAGCTAAGGAATGTGTGAAAGAGCCTAAGGAAGTGAGCTTCAGACTGATGTAGGAAAAGTGAAATGGGAATATGAGAGTTAGGTTACTTATTAGTGCTTATGTACTTGGACAAGATAGGGGTGATGAAAATATGAGAATGTTTTGGGAACAACTGAGTGATTGTGACATCAATTTTGATGCGAGAGATTGGGTGTTAGTGTTGTGAGATTTAAGTGCAAAAGTGAGTTATGTAGCAGTTGAGGTTGTAATTGAGGGGAATGGCATATTCAGTAAGGTGAATGGATTGAATGGCTAGTGGAGTTATATGCTGCAAAAGGAATGGTGTTGGGAATAACTGATTTAAAAACGACATACAGAATTATACATGGGTGAGTAGAGTTTGCAGTTGGACAGTTTTATACAGAATTATACATGGGTGAGTAGAGTTTGCGGTTGGACAGTTTTCTGTTAGCACTGTTTTTTCCTGTCCAAAGAAAAGGGAGTCAGACAGGGAAAAATCATTTTGGATCTGTCTTTTCTGAACACCCGCCTATTGAAACGTGTTTAACATGACCCCCTATCCTACAGCTAAACAGCTTGAAAATTATCTTGGGCTTAAAGGATGCCTACTTGTTTCATTCCATTATTCCCCAGAATGAAATGATAATTGCACTTAAATTTGGAACACAAACCTGGTAGTTCAAGTGATTTTGGCCTAGCTTTCAAAACATCCTTGGAAGCAATAGTTTTGGTTTACGTTAATGACTTTTCGGTGATTTTAACTTCAAAGGAGAAATGAGCCAAACACAGGTTTTGAATCCAGAATACCTTTCAAAAATGTTTTAAGATAAGCCTTGTCAGGTCTTGCTTAATTACCATCCTAAAGTTTACATGGCAAGGAATAGATTGGAACACTCAGATTGGTAGTCTCTGTCTCCCTATGGACAAACCTTAGGACAGTGTCACAGTGTCCCAGATCTTGAAGTCTCGATATTGCCCCAGACCTTGGCGTTTACCCTGTGGTTAAACAGGTTCTTTATAGCAGAAAATAGAGATCTTCCAAGAGCACACATTCCCTAAACCTTCTTGAATCCTTAGATAGGTGGATTGATGTAGAGAACTTCCAAAAGCCCAAGCATTGGAAATTTCTAGTAGTTTCTCTGGTTGTTTGTGCAGAAACATTGAGTCAAGGCTGGGTCTTCCAAATTTTGGAAAGTTACATAGGTGTGTGTCCTTAAATGAATGTACAAAAATCCTTTGAAACAAACAAAGTGGAGCTGTTAATCCCATTGTTTTTTATTTCTGAGTGTCCTGAGTCTAGGGTACAGTTTTTTTCCTGGTGAGGAGAAGAGGCTCTGCAAACACTGCACTAGAGCTACTCTCTTCCAGTGGCCTGTTAGGGTGAGGGACTGAAGTTTAACCAGCACTGGAGTTCACTATTTATGGAGACTCTAATGCTGTGGCCACCCCTTGAGGGAGTTCTTGGAGGGAACAGGCATCAGAGATATTGATATATAGATAGATGGGTAGATGTATACTGTGGCTTTTTGCTACTTGGTGAATAAAGGCTCTCGCTTCCATGCCTTTCTTATAGTTAGAGGGGAGGACTCTCTTCATGGCACTGTCTAAAACTTCTTACTTCTGCAGAATGTATTGGCAGATGTGCTCTCGAAATCACACACATTGTCAGCAGAAGGTGGCTTTCATGTGATTCCTTGCCTTTGGAGTTGAACCCCAGGTGGATATCATTGCCACCAAAACCATGCCTTACTATCTATATATTTCTTTCCAGTTATAGGCATGGTCAGCCATAACGGACTCTTTGTCCTTATATTGAAATTGGGACCAGGTTTATCTTTTCCTCAGGATACTTGAGAAACATTCTACAAACACTTGTTGATTATTGGGGTTTATTAATGCCAGTAGCCTTGAAATGGGACAAACAACCTTGGTGCCAAACTCTCCTTCAGCTGTGCCATTCTCCTTGGTTGATACCTTAGTGTGGTGCCAAAGACTTCTTCAGCTGTGCCATACTTTTTGGTTGATACCTTGGCTTTTTCGAGACCACCTCAGCTTGTTAGCAGGCCTTCGACCTTAGAGTCCTGGACTCTGGAATTTACATGTATGTATAAAGGCTAAGAAGCGACACTGGAGTTCTTTAGTTATGGAGACTCTGTTGCCTTGGCCACCTTTTTGAGGTAATTCTAATTGGAACAGGTGTCAGAGATATAGATAAATAGATTGTCAAATGCTTCTACAGGCAGAGGTGTGGACAGTGCCCAAAGATGAGCATTTTGTTTAACATTTGTTCTTCTGCTAAGAGATGGTACCAGTTGGTAAGGAAAACATTTCAGTCCTTCCTCGAGGAATCTGATGTCCTGGATGTGACTGAAGCGTACTGTTTGTAGTTCTTTTCATGACAAGGAAAAGGCTTTTCATTATCTCATATAAGAATGCCTTTCAAGAACCCTTAACTTTGGGTTTTGGTATTAGTCTGACATGCCCTGTTTGGGATGAAAACATCTCAGATCTTTCTGTCTGAGGAAACCAGTTGCTTCTTCACTGCAGGCCATGTAGGAACTTTCAAGAATCCTAAACTTTTTGCCATGTAATAATTTTTCAGGTAGATTAGCTCTGGACTGTCCTCTTTAGAAATCTCTCTTCCATAAACCTTGAGCTCTTGAAGGAGAGTTCGGGGATTACATTATATGTTCTGACACAAGGATCTTCATGTCTTTGATAACAGTCTCTTATGGTTTAAGAAAAACCAAAACCCTAGATGTATGGCTGAGAATGAAACCTTATTTGTGCACCTTAAAACCCCTTTTGATGAAAGTATCCCCACCTGAATTGTGAACATTGTTTTATTGGCTCAACCTTGGCTTTATGCTAGGGCACATGATGTAGGGAAGGTGGTCTTTACCAAAGTCTTTGTCAGAAATCTTTTGTTGGAAGATATCTAGAAAAGGGGTCTTTGTATGCTCTCACTTTCCACTTTCACCATATGGTACCCTGGTTTAGACATTGTGGAGCTATCCTGTATGACTTTGGGGATTCCTCGTGTAGGAGAGAATGCCCAGTGTGCCTCCAATTCATCATTGAAGGTACTAGTTTTCACTTTTTTGTTTAGTCAGCTGACGTGAAAGCTTTTCTTTAGATCTCCTCCCTTTGCTTATTTTGCCCTGCTTGCAGGGCAGACCATAGGGAAGAAAAATGTAGGTTTTTTGAAAATCCTTTTCCTCTAAGTTGTTGTCCTGTGAGCATTTTTTTCCTCTGGTATTGTTACCCCACCCTTCTTTCTTATCTTAGAAATTTGCACAAGAAACCTATCTCTCTCCCACCTGTTACTACTTTTGGTTTGAAACTCATGATCTGTAAATTCTGAGCTCTCAGGTACTCAGGAGTGAATAGGTCAATGTTGTGATCTTTGCGGTGGTCTTTGATTGGCTAGAGTTGGGTCAGAAACAGATGAACTGCTGCTGCCATGTTTGAGTGGATATAGAAGGGTGGAGAAAGCCAGTGCCTTCTCACCAGAAACACTGAAGATTGGAAGGTCCTAACCCTGTTTGTCCTTGAGGATACGTCATGCTCATGGAACTATGCCTTAGAGATAAAAGTTTTATCAGTATTCAGAAACTATAATTTTAAGTAAGAATGGCCATCTTGGATGGTGGTTGGGGTCACTGGACACAGTTTCTATAGACCATCCAAGGAGTGTCTGTCACATTTGCTTTCAGTCAGCCTTGTAGTTTCAGAGAAGATTGAAGTGTGAAAATTTAATGGATGGAGGATAATTATTTTTAGTAATGGTGGCCACTTTCATTGGTGGTCATGGTCACTGGATGCAGTTTTGAAAATGGACCCTCCAGAGACCAGCCATCCCTTTCAAGGTAGGTTGAATTGGCCCATTAGTTTTGAAGAAGAAGACAAGTGTGAAAAGTTAATGGATGGACAGTGATTCTTCTAGTACCAATGGTCAACTTGGATGGTGATTGGCATCATTATATTCAGGACCATGCTTTCCAAATCTGTTCAAATTGGCCCACTAGTTTAAGAGAATATTGAATTTTTGAAAAGTGATTAGATAGACAGTGGGTGTCAAGTGTTGGCAAAAGCTCACATGGTCTTTGGTCAGTTGAACTAAAAATGAGGTAGCGAGAGGAATAACCAGCTCAGTATTATAGGAACTTAAGAGAATTTGTTGTTTAGAATAGAGAAATGAGTAGGAAATGTGTTAGGGAGTCAGTTGAGAGGCATGTACATGAAAACCATTTCCTTATTTTACATCCTTTTAGAATATTTTATATTGTAAATGAAAGGTGGGTGGTTCAAGCTGATCTTTGGTGGAGTAGATTTAGTAATGAGGGGAAACATTAAACTGAGGATGAGCTATTTGGACTTTGTTATTGTAAGCATTGATGTCTATAGAATACCTGCTTAGTATGTACATCAGGGGGATATGTTTATCATGGCTAAAGAATGAATGAAGATTTTTATTTAATGAATGCTCTATATGTATAGGATGAATATCTATGAAGTGCTTTGATGGAAAGGAAGATTCTGGGCATTGTCTCGCTGTTTACTTAGATGGGTACATTTGAATAATACCTGAGCCTGCACAGTTACTTGCTCCACTATATGTTAACAGGATTGAAGTTGTTGTTGAAAAATATGTAAGTGCTGTCGTAGCTCAGAAATCCAAATTTCAGAAGTATGTACAACTCAAGAATGCACATATATTCAGATTTAGAGTATACTTCTTTTACCATCTTGCTGAACAGTATATTGTTAGAAACAGTTCATGAGACTGAAGCGACATGATAAGATTTTGAAATTCTGTGCTGACAGTGTAACAAACAAGGGTATGGCTAAACATAATTTATTGCACAGAGCAAGGCTTGTAGGGATGTATGAAGTGGTGTATAAGTGATTTAAGCAATACAGAAGTTAAGAAGCAGTGAGATTCCTAGTTTTAGCTTCATGTTGTGTGACAAAAAACAATTGTACTCTAGTGATTATGAGCTTCAGTGTGTGTGTTTTTCATTTAGTGTGTATTTCATTGGAAAATAGAATCTTTAGAATAGGCGATGTTTGATAGACAATTTAGATGTGTAGCTTTTATCAGTTTGCCCTCCTTTATATTGAAACATGTTTCTAAGGATTGAATGGCATAAATCTCACCTATAGAGAGAACCTCATGAGCATGTGAAAGAACTTGCCTACTAGGGAGTTAAAACACCATTTCACCCTCAAAATATAATGTTTTCATGTGAGGATTCATCCCATGGTCATCATAAAACATGAGGATGGTAGATGCTTGCTTGTAAGTACTCAGTGACCATACAGCAAACAACTCAGGTCAGTAATGTCAGGGCAATGAGGTTTCAAGATAGTGCCATTCAGTCAGCCAGCATCATCAGTGATTTGTCCACTCTGGCACATTGCAAACTGGTTGACTGTTGTTTGCTGTCTGCAGTGTATTCACTTTTGTTTCTGGCCTTTAGAGATGGATTAGTTTCATATTTTTTTTATTCTTGAGTTTCTTGATGTAAATCATGAATACTTTGTTGCACTGTGAAAACTAGAGTTGCTTATCTGTAGATGGCAGCAATATCAGCTGCCTTACTTACTCTAGTGGTAGTCTTTACATCTTGTTTTGATTGATTACCCTAATCAGTACTTGATTTTTGTGTGCACTTTTTGTTTTGGATTTTTTTTTTGTTACATTTTTTGTTTCTCATTTTATGTTAATGTAGTAAGTCTGTTATAAATATTTCATAGTCAAGGTATTGCTTATGGACCAAGGATTTGATAGTTATTCATATGGCATAGGACAGTACCAAAGTTCTCTTAATCACTGTTTCTAATGTGACAGCTTTATAGTTGCTATGTTTAAAATCATTTTATTACCCACTGCAATCACTTAGAGAGGTGAAGGCAGACTTCAAGATGTGTCACCATGCCATAACTAGTGTACCAGTGATTTACCTGGGAAACTGAGTCAGAGTAGCTGCTGAAAGCTAGTTCAAGTGATAGCTTCTTGGATTGTTCCTTTGTGAAACCTCAACAGGGCTATGGTTATCTTCCAAACTCAAAACCCTAGTTTTTGTTGATATACTGCTTGACTTTTGTTTAACCCTTACAAGGCTACTAACATAAGTTGGTGGATTTTTTTGGGAGAGGATGCAAACATGAATTAATGTTTCAAGTTTCTTGTCTCTTGTTTGTATAAAAAACAACTGATGCTGTCATTCATGGTTGACAGACATCATAAGGGTCTTGGATTAACCCATAGAAAAAAAAGTCACCAACTTTTGCCAAGAAAATGAGAACATGGCAACTGCATGGCATTTGCTAACAATCCTCACCACTCTTGATGACTAGTGTTCAGTGCCTTATGGAGGAGGAATGATCAAATGTTTTTTATTTAGATTTTTTTTCATTTCATGACGAAGAAATTAAATGTCCATTAACTCAGCCTGTGAAAGACTGCAAGGAAAACTGATTTAGCATTTGATGATCTAGTATATCTGCATATTATTTTATTATTTCTTCTTCATAATCTTTATCTCATGATGAAGATAAGACTGAAATTTTCAAAAAGTAAACTTCTGAGATAAATCAAGGAAACTTAATCTATTTCTGTATTTATACAATAATCATGCTATATATGTGTCTGAAGTGTTTAATGCTGTTCTGGCACTAATCATGCTGCACATGCATCCACCTTGAAAAAAATTTGCCAAAACATTGGTTGCAAGTTACTAATGCCACTTTTTACACAGTTGCCTTCAGAAACATCTTATGGAACTCTTAAAACTAAAAATGTGGGAAATTTTAATGGTATAATGTGTAATTACTTCTCATAATTATACTGTTTATAAAGGTTGTTCATCCATCACACTTATCATTTTTTTTTACTATCTTATACATTTTATAATTTTCCATTTCTTTTTGCTTAGTTCCTTTTTTTTAGAAATATCTTACCTAACTCATAAACCAATGATAGGGGAGATAAATGCAATATGAATGTGTAATTGTCACTTGTGATTGCATCCCTTAATAAGATTGTTTAACTGGCCCACTTAACATATTTTATCTTCTACTCTTCAAAATATATATGTAATGCTTTCTTTGATGTTGCATTGGTATTTTGAAAGGTTCCCTACGAAATGTCTTACCTAAGTCATGAAATCACAAGTATTGTTTTACTGTAATAACAAAATCGGTGGAGGTAACGATGGGGAAAAATGTTAATGATATCGGAGGGAAACATTGAGCCTAAGGCCATGTTAGAATAAAATGAGTATCCTATCACCACATTAATTTTCAAGGCATTAGCTCTCTCCAATTATCCCTTTTGTCTGCCATGATGTTGCTGCCATGTCCCTGTTTTACAGGTACTATTTTGGCCAATGCTGAGGTGAACTTTCTGCATATGTCCCTGCCAGCAAGGCTTGGACCCATGACATGCATCTGGTTGCTGCTTCTAATAGTTTCTGTGTAAAAACCAGCCACTCTCGGATTGGCTTTTATGTTACCTCCTTCTTCCCTTGAACTATGAATCTGTGGAACTCTTTTTCCGTCTTTTATCTTTTCAATTTTCTGTAACATTTCTACCTTTAAAAGTGTCTACAAACAATTGAGGAGCTGTGATTCATTTATGTGTTTTTTTGTACCTTGTACTCCTTTCACCCCAGATGGGCATGATTTGGGTATGTTTTGCAGTTTTCCTGTCAGTCTGTTTACAAAGAAGACAAAGACCTTGCATGAGTTAGCACCAATTGAGTAAGTGAAATAAAGGAAAGGGGCTGTGGACTAATAACCATTGATCCAAAATATTTATATGATTAAATGTTTGAAGATGTGTTTACCCAATTGACTTTGTACATTGTTTTTTGGTAGTCTTACCCCATACATTGTTAAGATATTAAGTAAGGGTTTTACATGAGTGGTGGACTGGTGAAGATAATGATGTGTTAAGATGTGTAGAAATTGGTTTGATTGATGTTTGATGTTCTTGTAGGAGTTTCATCAAAATTTTCATTTTTTTTCAGAAAATTCTAGTAAGGAATCTCATACCTAAGGTGCATGTAAGGTTTTTGAGAAAGTAATTCTTAAAGCCAGAAATTTTTAGGAGCATATAAGGCTTTTTTTTTTCATAATTTTGACAGGATGAGATTTTTTAGTTATATTTTTATAGGTCTTGTATAAGTTTAGACATTTCGATCTTGAATCAGTAGCATAGAATAAATTTGTATGTTAACAGATAGCAAATATACTTTATTACTTGTGTTTGAGCAGCAGGAGTTTGCGCGAACTTCAACGGGAGGCTCCCCATATGTAGGATCCAGCGACCCTGAGTGGAAGTTTATAAACGAATATGACCCAATATGGCCAAATGACTACGAGAAAGTTGTCAAAGGTAGAGTTGAATGAGTACATTTGTTTGTCAAGTTTATGTAGGGTTACATTACTACATCTTCAAAGTTTCTTGAAATTTTCTTGCTTGGGATGTATTTGTAATTTGTCACTGTGAGCTAGATTATCATTTGATGTGTAATTGATAGTACAATAAAAAATATGACAGTAGGTGCACCATGAGTTTAAGATGAATCCATAATTTTGTTAGGTAGAAAGGTAATTTTTTAATTTGCACATTTTGTTTTATTTTAAGATATAAACAGAAGGTGATTTTGTGCACTTCTTGCATTTTATATTTGAGGATGGATGAATAGAGATGTAAATTTCTCTTGTTGACTCATATTTTTTAATTATTATAAAATGATATGGTATTTGAGTACTGTTCATCTTATAGTGGACAAGCATTCCCAAGTATTCTTTCTCCTCTATCCCTTGGGAAAGAAGATAAAAATACTTTCCACATATCTTGCATATTGTGGAAGGTGACAAAAAAGGGCAGGATCCCTTGGGGTAGGGAAGAAAGAATGCTTTCAAAGTATTCCTTGTGCTTTGTAAAAGGTAACTGAATGGGGCGGGTGTATGGGGCTGGATTCCCTCCTCTCATGCTTCTAATTTCAAAAGGTTGGAACAGAAGAAAGAGGTACGTGGAGCACTTATAATTCTCAGAGACTTAGGCTGGGGTGTCTGAATCTTTGTGTATGTAACAAAGATTACAAGAAGGGAGAGATAGATACAATATTTAAGGAGAGGATCCTGAATGCTTTGGCTCTGCATTAAACAGAAATAAAGGTAAAAGGGGAAGAGTGCTTTGGGAATGTGTTAAGGGTAAAATCAGGTAAAATCAGGGGTTAGTATGAGGTTAGGAGCTAAGGAAGAGGTAGCAGTGCTGCTAAAGGAGTTGTAGTAATGTGTTAAAAAAGTGTAAGAAAATGAGCCCCAGACTGATGTGGTTGAAAATGAAAATGGATTATGAGAGGTAGGTAGTTGAAAATGAAAATGGATTATGAGAGGTAGGTAATTATTAGTGCTTATGCACTTGGACTAAAGAAGAGAAGCAAGTTTTCTGGGAGGGGCTTATTGAGTGTGTTATGTTTTGATGCAAGGGATTAAGTATTGGTAATGGGTGATTTGAATGTGAATTGGGTAATGTGACCGTTGAGGATGTAAGTGGGGGGGCATGGAGTACCATGTATGTAAATACCACATACAAGTCCTTCAGTTTCACTATTTCTTGCACCCATTATTCAGAGCAAACACATGGTGTCACATCTTCCACCATTCCTAAAGCCACATTGTTCTTGCCCACTCTGAAGCTTTGTGCATACCACCATCCTCTCAGTCACCACTCACCTGTATACTTCACCAGGTATACACTCAACAAACTTATATCCTGTACAATTCAAGTTTTTTTCGTATTTGATAATTGTT
This sequence comes from Panulirus argus, assembly GCA_038088735.1. Classification (NCBI taxonomy): domain Eukaryota; kingdom Metazoa; phylum Arthropoda; class Malacostraca; order Decapoda; family Palinuridae; genus Panulirus; species Panulirus argus. The sequence goes on from JAYMFT010025916.1 coordinate 26,696, forward strand.
TCCCCACAGGAGCGTGGTAGCACCTTGAACAGATGAAGATAGGACACGTCTGCTAACATTCATTCTTTATCTGTCATGTGTAATGCACTGAAACCACAGCTCTCTGTCCACAACCAGGCCCCACAGAACTTTCCATGGTGTACCCTGGATGCTTCATGTGCCCTGGTTCAGTCCATTGGCTGCTCGTCAATCCCAGTATACCACATCATTCCAGTTCGCTCTATCCCATTCATGCCTTTCACCCTCCTGCACATTCAGGCCCCGATCGCTCAAAATCTTTTTCACTCCGTTCTTCCATCTCCAACTTGGTCTCCCCGTTCTTCTTGTTCCCTCCACTTCTGACATATATGTCCACTTCTGACACATATCCTCTTTGTCAACCTTTCCTCACTCATTCTCTCCATATGTTCAGACCATTTCAGCACACCCTGTTCTGCTTTCTCAACCAAACTTTTTATTACCACACATCTCTCCTACCTTTTCATTACTCACTTGATCAAACCACCTCACACCACACATCATCTTCAAAAATTTTATTTCCCACATATACACCCTCCTCCATACAACCTTATCTGTAACCCATTCTTTATATCCATATAATAATGTTGGGACTACTGTTCCTTCAAACATACCCATTTTTGCCCTTCCAGATACCTCTTTCTCTTTCCACACATTCTTAGTGCTCCTAGGACTTTTGTCCCCTACCCAACCCTATGACTCACTACTTCATCCATGGTTCCATTTACTGCTATGTCCACTCCCAGATGTCTAAAACACTTCGCTTCCTCCGGTTTTTCTCCATTTAAACTCACATCCCAACTAACATGTCTCTCAACTCTGCTAGATGTAATAATGTTGCTTTTATTCACATTTACTCTCAACTCTCTCTTTTCACACTCTTCCAAACTCAGTCACCAACTTCAGAAGTTTCCCACTGAAATCAGCCGCCATTGCTTTATCATTAGCAAACAACAGCTGACTGACTTCAGACTTATTCCTCCATATTTGAACATTAACTTTTGTGCCCCTTGCTTTAATATAGTTGTGCTATACAGGCATTCCACCAATCCTCAGACACCTCACTGTGAGCTGTAAGTACAATGAAAATCGTAATTAGCCAGTCAGCAACACAATTTCCCTTCTCTTAAGAAATTCATCTGCAGTCCACTCCTGCAGTTTACTGTACTTCATTGTACATAACACTTTCACCCTCTTTTCTCTTTTCACCAAACCACTTTAAATGACTATTTTCATAAATATCCATGACCAGAACATCCCACCTTTGCCATCCTATCATCAGACATGTTGAACAACTTTTCAGAATACTTGCTTCATCTCCACTTCACCTCATTTCTGCCTGTTACCATTCCCCATTTGCTTCTTTCACTGATGTTCACATTTTTTCTTTTGTTTGTCTCACACTATTATCTTCCTCCCAAAACATTGTCTTGCTCTTCATGAAGATATGTGATACAGTACTTCTCTCAACGCAACTCTTATTTGCCTTCTTTCACCATGCCTATTCCTTTCTTTTGACCTCCTGTTGCTTTCCATTGTTCATCTTCCAATCACTTACACCCTTTTTCTGCAGTAATGCCCATATACCTCTCTCATCTCTTTCACTAGCAACTTAACTTTTTCATCCCACCACTCATTACCTTTCTTACCTGCCCACCACTCACCTTCTGCATACCATATACTTCTCTAACAGAAATAAGCTGTGCTTCCCTAAGCACCTCCCATTTCTCACCACTCCACTTTTTGCCATCCTACACTCAATGTCTCTTGGTATCTCTTTTGTAAGCCTTTTTCCAAATTCTCTCACTTCCACAACCCTTCTCATACCCATGTCATTTCCTTTTTACGTAAACCCTCTGCACACCTTCATTGTAGCCTCCACTAAATAATAACCAGACATCCTACCAGCTGCTTCTCATGACACATTCGCATCTAAGAGTCTCCCCTTTCCAAGTCTATCAGTTAGTACATAATCCAATGATATATCAGGTAATGAGAAGGAGATGGAATAAGTATTTTAACAGTCCAGTAATGTAACAGGTAGTGAGAAGGATTTTCTTTTTTTATGTTGAAGGCTCCAGTCACGGACAAAAATCCACATCAAGGCCAGGCCTTAATTGAAATATAGAGAGAATTATGAAATGGAAAAAGAAAAGACAAGGGAAAGTATTTATGAATATTGGAAGAAGTGAAAGACTTGTCTTTTGAAATGTGCCACATCATAGTTATTGGGAAAAACATCAGAAGGCAGAGAGTTCCAAAGCTTCAACGTGTAAGGAAAGAAGCAGGTATAAAATGGCCCATGCTTGAGCTGCCGATGGCCACACAATAATCATGTGATGCAGCAGCTTGCCAAGTATTGCATGGTCTAGCTAGTGGTGGGGGCGCACAAGCAGCCACCTCTCAGGAGCAAAAACCAAAGTAATACCTACAAAAGAGGGAAAGTGAACCAATATTGCAGCATGGGGCAAGGGGGTCAAGTTTGGTAGTTAGCCAGGGACAGTTTATATGTCAGCCTGCTTTCGACTCAACTCTGTCAAGTACGCATACAGAGCTAGAACCACCCTGAATGTAAGAGCAGTACTCCATACAAGGACGAATCAATCCCTTGTATAAACAGAGCAACAGATCAGAAGAAAAGAAGTTTCAACATCTAAACAGGAAACTAAGTTTCTTAGAGGGCCATTGACTTAACTTATTGCGGAAATCGTCTCGTCTTCTATACAGAGACTGTAACGTGTAATATGATGACATACATCAACAGTGCTAATTAGATGTTTGGATGTTTGGCAATAATGTGATAATGCATCATAATAATCAGTTTTTGTCTAGCAATTGTGAGGCTTGTGGCTGTTTTGCTTCTCTCTGCATATTGGGTATTCTTTTCTCCATATTTGTCAGCAATTACCAAGCTCTTGTGCCATCCCATTATACCCAGGAGAGTTAAAATGATGGAGGGGATTGCAGCACTGAAAACTTTAAAAAAGCACAACAAAGTTTGAAATACACTGCTGAGCAAAAAGGTGTCTGTCAGGGAAGTTTCCAAAGGTTGAAACAATTTTAGGAATTAAGGAAGTCCATTTTACCATCACTTCTTCCTAAGTCTGGATGGCCAAGATTAAAGTCTCCTAGGACCTGTAAAGTGGTTACAAGACAAATTAAAGCCTACCCATCCCTGACAGCATGTGAAATCAAGCACAAAGGCCCTAACTTATTGAACATGATTTTCTAAGAAGTGGTTAAAAGTTACTTCACAGTGACATAGAATTTCAGCTCTCATGACCTATCTAAACCTCTACTGACTGCAACCCAGATGGACAAGCAAGTGAAATTTTGCAAGAAATACAATGTTTAGGGCCTGGAAACATGGAGAACCGTGATGTAGAGTGACGAGTCAACATTTAATGCAACTGGAATCACCCCACTCAGAATCACACCTGCCACAGTAGAACATCATCCTTCTCATATGGTTTGGGGTTGTTTCAGCTATTATGGTATTGGTGATTTGGTAATCTTACCCAAGAATCTGTAAGTGAACCATTTAGTATAATCAGATTTACTTATTGACCATCTATCTGATTAAGTACAAATGCAAAAATTTACCTACCACACTGCTAGATCTGTTACACAGTAGCTGAATGACAACGTGAAATACTTCAAGGAATGGCCAGGATAAAGACCTGACCTAAACCCAACTGAAAACCTGTTGTCCATTGTGAAGCAATGACTAGGTGATTTGGACATGTCTTCTGTACCAAAGCTTAGAGGCTGATATACTTTCCAACAGGCTACAGGGCTGCATCAAGAAGGTAAAAAATTATCAATCATACTGGTGAATATCAATTACACATTCTTTAGGCTACTTGTAGAATGTCTGTTTTCTTCAGCATACAACACAACTTTTGGAACAGACTATATAAGTAGTAACATGCTATTAATGAACTAAGCCAGGGTAAACCATCAAAAGGTTTGTGTGGCATGGTTATGGATAGGGTAGGACTGTGGTTTTGGTGATTTGCATGTGATAGCTAAAGAATGAATATGTGTGAACATGGCCTTTCTTTGTCTGCTTCTGATGCTATCTCCCTAAGGTGGGAAATTGCAAAAAAGTATCATCATATACATATATATATATATATATATATATATATATATATATTATCCCCTGGGGATAGGGGTGTAAGAATACTTCCCCCGTAT
>JAYMFT010025927.1:0-16218 GCA_038088735.1 Panulirus argus
CTCCCTGCCTGGCTCCTTCTTCTGTTTCCCTTTTTAGAAATTTAAATACAAGAAGGGGAGGGTTTCCAGCCCCCCGCCCCCGCCCCTTTTAGTCGCCTTCTACGACACGCAGGGAATACGGGGGAAGTATGGGAAGTATTCTTACACCCGTATCCCCAGGCATAAAGCTAAAGAGCTTAAAGATGCACTGTAGAGAAGATATAGGTAGCACTCAAGTCATCTATCTCTAGAAAACTATAAAAAAGCATGAAATTAGTACAGCAGGATAAGAAAGAAGGAATAGAAAAACTTTTAAAAGGCTATAGCAGACAAAGCAGTAGCTATTCCAAATCTTTTCCACAAATTCATTAAGAATATGTTGTCAGTTAAAGAGTAGTTTATCAGGTTTAGGGATTCAGAGGGAAGAGTTCTAGAGGATGCTGTAAAGACATGCAAGGAACTAAATGAAAAGTTTGAAAATGTGTTCACCATGGAAGACACTGTAACTCAGCACCAGCTTTATGGAATGAAGAGGAGGTCTTAGAAAGCATAGAAATAACAAGAAAACACATGAATAGGATACTAAAGGGTCTTAACCCACATAAGGCTCGTGGTCCGTATAGAATTCTCCATATGTGCTAAAAAATTGTGCCAATACACTTGACAGGCCACTTGAACTGTTCTAGATGTCGCTAAAGGAAGGGAATAGAAAAGGGCAAATGTTATGGTTCAGAGCATCCATCCAAACTTCCAGACGAAGTTGCTGGGGGTATGTTTTTTGTTTTTTAACATCATACATTCCAGCCTGAATTATTCAAGGAATTCCTGGCCATGTTAAAACCTTGCTGGAAGTAAGAGTTCCAGGACTCTAAGCTCCTATCTGGCACATCCCTGAAGCTAGAAGTGTTCAAACTACAGGGCCATGTAAAAAGTTGCGCTGAACTACAGACTTGTCTCTCTGATGAATGTGGTCTAGAAAATACTGGAAAAGATAAATAGAAAGTACTTAAGTGAAAATCATCATAGATTTATGGAAAGGAGGTCAGATGTAACAGTTATCTTAGACATCTGTGAGAGTGATATATATTTTACACAATAGAGATTGATGGATGGATTGTGTGTATTTGGACTGCTAAAAAGCATTTTACACTACATTGCATAAGGGGGTGGTAAAGGAATTAGATCTCAAGGCAGGAATGAGGGGAAGATTCTTCTGATGGGTTGGAGATTATCTTAGTGGAAGTGAGCAAAGGACCCATATCAGAGGAGCTTTCTTAAAATGTCCTTAGGTGATATGCTTCAGGGTTCATTCCTGGGACCATTGCTCTTCTTGTTCTGTGTAAATGACACTGTAGGGTTTGGACTCATTCCTGAATATGTTTTTGGATGATGCCAAGGTCATGAGTGAAGTGAAAATTAGGAAGATTGCATCAATTTGAAAGGGGACTTGAAGTAACTCCATGGTTGATGAAATTTAAACCAAGTACATTAAAAGTATTGAGGATGCAACATAAAGACTAACTTGTTGACAGAGCTCCACACTGGAAGAAGAGTAAAGTAGGCAAATTGTCTGCTGGCAAATATTAGTATTGCATTTAGATGAAGGGAGCATTAGGTAGAAATAGTTAATAGGAGCATTAGGAGCCTTTGCAAACTCTGCACTTGAGTTGCCCTCTGCCAATGGCCTGTTAAGTATAAGGCACTTAAGGCAAAGAAGTGGCACTGGAGTTCACTAGTTATGGAGATTCCATTGCCCTGGCGAACCCCTTGAGGGAGTTCCAGTTGAGAATGGTGTCAGAGATATAGAGAGATTGATAGATTAAGGGAGTGTATCTCTGAGAGATAAATTAAGGGAGTGTACCTCTGAGCCAGCACCAATCCTTGCTCACCTTTGTGTATCTGTTCCTTTCAACTTGGAAGCATGCTTTGGTTCAGACCATCCTTGAAAAAGGAAACTGCTCTAACCCCTCCAGCTATTGCCCCATTCCTCACACTTTTGCTATCTCTGGAGTCTTTGAAACTCTCTTAAACTCTCACTTTCTCAATCACTTAGAATCCCATTTCCTTCTTCCAAATTACTAGTATGGATTTTGCATTGTTAGGTCTACTGGTGATCTCTCGTATGTGACTCACCTCAGTTCCTCCTCTCTGAGGGATTTTAGCAAAACGTTTGTTGTAGCCCTCAAAATCTTTAAAGCTTTTGACTAGGTGTGTCATAAGACTTTGTTTTTAAATTCATAGTTTCATCTCAGGCCATTCCATGACAGTAATTGTCAATGGAGCGACTTCCTTCTCCTATCTCATCAATGGTTGTGTTCCTCGGGATTCTGTCCTATCATCTTTCTTTCTTCTCTCAGTAAGTAATCTCTCTCTCATCTACTTCTTACTTTATTCACTCTTATGCTGATGATTCCACTTTATATACTTCAACTCACTTTTCCTCTCCTCCTCCTTTTAATACTCATTTTCTTTCTCTTATTGATCCCATTTCTTCCCTCAGTTCGGTCTTGTACAGCTTTTCAGATTAGGAAAGCAATAACCTTTTAAAATTTGACAGTGTTGAAATGCAGTTTCTTCATATATTTCTTTCTAAGAATCATTTGTTTCCCTCTGTTCATTTTCCAAACACCAGTTTAACCCTGTAATAATATAAACATGTTGGGCATCTGTTATCCTCCTTTCTGTCCTCAAAACTCCACACAATCAGCATATCAAAATCTGCTGCTCTCTCTGAGTTTTGTAGGTATTATTTTGACTGTTATTTCATGAACTGCCTGCTTGTGTCTCCACCTCTAGGGTTTGGACCCATGACATGCATTTGGCTGATGTTTCCCACTGCTTTACTGTGGAGACCAGCCACTTGAGGATTTGGCGGTTAAGATGCCTCCTTCTTTTGAACGGCTAAGCTGTGGAATAGTCTTCCTTCTTTTGTGTTTCCCTCATCATATAATCTTTCTTCATTTACAAGTTAGGGTTACAAACACTTGTGAAGCCCCGATTGATTTCTGCTTTCTTCCTCTATAACTTTTTTCTTTCACCCAAGAAGGCCTTGATTGGAGTGTGTTATTTGCCCGTGCCATGTCAGTCATTATATATTAAAAGGAAAAGATTAATAGATAAACAAATATTTAGGAAGCTGTTCACATCATATGACAGGTCAGAACTAGAATATGCTTCTCAAGTTTGGGCACCACACTGAACCCTTTTTGTGCTGATGTCCACATTTGAGGCACATACTTTCCTACCACAAGTTGAATTCTGCATGGACTGTAGGCTCTATTTACTGGCCTTGGATGAAAACCCAAAGAAAGGATGAGTCATTGGAACTGCCTGGAAGCCTCAGTAACCCAATAGTGACCACATTGGTCAGTTGTACAACTTTTCCAGGGACTTGCATCATCAATGGCATCCACTTCCACTCATGGTACCCCTTGCAATATCTGTGCTGCACCCATGCTGCCCTTTCTTCCCTTTCTTAGTATTGGCCAGCTCAGAACAATATATTTATCCTAAACTACAACTGCATAACTTTTAAGTGTAAATAATAACAAAGGAATCCATCCTTTCCCTGTAAGTGATTTTCTTAAAGCTGCATGAGCTCCTGGAAAAGGGGTCCTTAGATTATGAAAATAATAAGAACACCTGTATTGATAAAAGATGACCTATGTGCATGACTTAGCTTGGCATCAGGCTTTTAAGGTTGACCATGAATTTTATATGAATTTAATTTTTGTTACTTGTAGATTGTAAACTTCTTTTCCATTTTTCAGGGCAATGCTTGCTAAGATATTTCTTGTTTTCTTTAAAGGTGTACATATGGCAGTTGAAGAATACTGACTTAGTGGGTATAGCCTTCATAGATACACAGATCTATGTTCACCAGTTGATCTCCATCAAGAGCCTCATTCTTGCTGCTGACATCTGCAAGTCTGTGTTTCTGTTGCGGTTTCAGGAAGAGAACAGAACACTTTCTCTTGTGTCAAGGGTAATGTTTTGCAAAGTTTCAGAATTCAGTTGAAGGATGTCACAATCTTTGAAAGTTGTTACCAGACTTCACCTGCTAGAGGGTACACTACGAGTGAAAAGTCGCCTTAGGCAAGGTAGAATCTCTGTCACTTGGGAAAACAGAATATGGTCTTGCCAAAGAATGTGTTGTCTCAAAGAGTCCATTCTGCACCTGCCATTGAGTGTAGTGCAGCCTTGAAGTTGTAGTAGCCCCTGAATCACTGAGAAGGGGGTCCTGTCCTGTGTTATCATGTGGTAACATGATAAAGAGGAGTTCAAACCAACAGCCCACTGGATCCTTCGAGGCTGTTTGTGTTAGTAGAAAAGATATGAAAATCATAGAGCAGTGTGGTAAGGGTATAAATATTTAACTATTAGAAATAGAAAAATCATAAAATTTTCATTCAGCAAAGGAGGTGCAAATAATATCAGTCATGGATTTGAAGCAAAATTTTCATCAAGCCTATTCTTACAGGTATCTGTGGTACTACTTTCAGCCACTCAAATTGGTAAATTATTCCATATGTTAACTATCCTGTTGAGGACTCATTCAAGATAAAATGTTTGTCCACGAGTTTGTAACTATTCCTATGAGTAAGATCAGATGAATCTGTTCCTCTGTAATTTGTTGTGTCGAGATTATTGAAGCCTCTTATAATTTTGTATGCCTTTAACAGATCACCCCTTATTCTTCTCTTTTCTAAACTAAATAGATTCAGGTTGTTTAGTCCACTCTCATAGAATTTGTTTCTCACTGTAGGAATCATCTTGGTTGCTTGTCTGTGTATTTTTTCTAATTTGTCTATGTCTTTTCTCAAGAAGGGTGACCAAACCTGAACATGATATTCTCGATGGGGATGCACAAGTGATTTTTAAAGAGTAAGGATAAAATCCCTGGACTTAAGTTCAGTAACCTTACCTGTAAATCCAAGAATTTTGTTTGCCTTTTTCTGTGCACTATTTACTTGGCTTTAGCTCACCAGAGATTATTACACCCAAGTCTTTTTCCTCATTTACCATTTGCCGTTTAACAGAATTCATACTGTAGCTTGTATTTTCATTTTTACTATAGACATGTAAAACTTTGCCCTTATTGATATTGAAATTCATTTACCATCTGTGAGACCATTCCATCTGTTTCTCTCTGTTTGAGTCTGCAGATTTTCAGTTTCTGATGTAGATTTATTTCTAAGCTTCTTATTGTCTGCAAATTTTTGGTATCTTATGATACAGCCTATTATTGATATCATTAATATTTATGAGAAAGAGAACCAGTCCTAGGACTGATCCTTGTGACACACCACTTGTTACATTTAACCATTCTGAGACCTGACCATTGTTCACACTCTGTTTATGGCTAGTTAACCAGTTTCCTAACCACCAAAGTACTTTCATCATACATGTTGATTATATTATTAAAGAAATCAAGCAGATTTGTAAAACATGAATGATTTCATTGAACCATATTGAGAGTCATTGATTAAGTGGTGGTCATCATTGGTTTGCACTCATATCCTGAATGATGGTTTCTGTAACTTTACTGTCTGCAGATGTTAAGCTGTTTGAATGATAATTTTTTGGCAATGATTTATTACTTTTTTGAAAATGAATGTAACATTAGCAATCTTCCATTCCTATGGAACTTTCTTCATAGTAGGTGGCTTATTGAAGATAGTAGTCAAGGGTTTAATGTAGGCAGTAATTGGTAGGCAGCCACCGACCAGGAATGTATATTACCGGTACTACCTGCCTGGGTATTGGGAGGGTTAATGATGGCTACTTAGTGAGCCAGCACTTCAGTGGTTGTCAAGTTGCACTCCTCTGACCCAGGTAGCTCTCCTTTCTTTCTGCCTCACACACATGTGGGCTGCTGATATTCTGTTCACAAACATACAATTTCTCCTTGTTACAGATTACACTTAACAACTCTTAACTCACACGATTCATTCTTCACAACTCTAGATTTTCTTGCAGTGCGTTCTTTGTGCTAGCCCATGTCTTTTGGCAAAATGGTAGGAGCAATAGATAGAAGAATTAAGTAGTTATGTTAGACAGGAGCTCTAGGTAGAAGCAGTAGGTAGGATCATTAGCTAGGATCATTAGGTAATAGTATTAGGTTGTAACATTAGGCAGGAATATTAGGTAGACACATTAGGTAGAAGTAGTTGGTAGGAACATTAGATAGGAGCCTCTGAAAACACTGTGCTAGAGTTGCCCTCTGCCAGTGGCTTGTTAAGGGTGAGGCAGTAGAGGCTAAGAAGCAGCACTGGAGTTCAACAGTTATGAAGACTTTTTTTGCCATGGCCACCCCCTTGATTGAGTTCCCAAAGGGACTGGATATCAGAGATATAGATAGATAGACAGATAGTTAAGAGTTCAGATATCTCAGTTTGCTCTTCTTTCATTGTCCTCGGATAAGACTTATCTGGGCCTGTTGTTTTATTTATTCTCATTTCATTTAGTACTGATTCTACGTCTTCTACTCTTATGTCCATGTATTGCAGAATGTTTACGTCTTAACATTGGGACTGGATTCAGGACATGAGCTGTATCTTCAGTTGTAAGTTCAGATGCAAAAATCTCATTTAAAGTCTTTGCCATGTCTTCATTGTTGTGATATAAATCACAATTTTCAGTTATTAATGTTCCAGTTGACTGAGTAATGACTCTCTTTTATCAAACTTTTTATCTCTCTATATCTATGATGCCTGTTCCTTCCTATAACTCACTCAAAGGGGTAGCCACACTAATAAGAGTCTCCATTACTTGTGAACTCTAATGCTGTTTCTTAGCCTTTAGTGCCTCACCCTTTACAGGCCACTGGCAGAGGGCAACTCTAGCACAGTGGTTGTAGAGGTTTCTACCTAATGTTTGTACAGACTACTTATACGTAATGCTCATGCCTAATATGTCTTCCTACTACTTCTGCCAAATGCTCCTGCCTAAGTGTTCCTGCACACTACTTCTATATATTGCCACCACCATTTTGCCAAAATCAGGGCTAGTGTGCATAGTGCTCACCACAGGAAAATACAGAGTTACAAAGAATGAGCTGTGTGAATGAAGTGTTGTCAAGTGTTATGTGTAATGAAGAGAGTGTGCATGTTTGTAGACAGAATGCTAATAATCTACATGTGGGTGAAGCAGAAAGAAAAGACAGCTACCTGGGTCAAAGTAGTACAACCTGAAAACCACTGAAGTGTTGGTTCACTACACAGCTGTCACTAACCTTCTCCATACCCAGGTGGGTAGTATTGGTAATATACCTCCTTGGTCGTTGGCTGCCTGCCAAATACTACGTGTACTTCTGCTCCTTGCTTTTAACATACCCATAATTCACCCCCAGGTTTCTTTTGCTATTTTCAGTCTTCTGCCTCAATATTCTCCACGTGTTGTAGGAGACTAAAGGGGGTGGGAGCTGAGGGCTGGAAACCCTCCCCTTTGTTTATCTCAGTTTCTTAAAGAGGAAACAGAAGTCAAGCAGGGAGTGCTCTAAAGAGGAAACAAAAGTCAAGCGGGGAGTGCTCATCCTCTTCAAAGGCTCAGATTAGTGTGTCTGGATGTGTGTGGATGTAACCAAGATAAGAAGAGAGGAGAGATAGGTCTTATGTTTGGGGAAAGAAATCTGGATGTTCTGACTGTGAGTGAAATGAAGCTCAATTTTAAAGGGAAGGAATGGTTTGGAAATCTTGGGAGTAAAGTCAGGGGTTGCTGAACGGAAAAGAGCAAAGGAAGGAGTAGCACTACTCCTGAAGCAGTTGTAGGAGTGTGTGATAGAGCGTAAGGAATTAAATTCTAGAATGATGTGGTTAAAACTGAAAGTGGATGGCGAGAGATGGATGATTATTGGTGCTTATGTACCTGGCCAGGAGAAGAAAGATTATGAGAGGCAATTGACTTGGGGGCAGTTGATTGAGTATGCCAACAGTTTTGATGCAAAAGACTGGGTATTACTGATGGTTAATTTAAATTTGAAAGTAATTTATGTGGCAGTTGAGGGTATAATTGGTGCGTATGAGCTATTCTGAATGGAAATGGTGAAGAGCTTGTGGAGTTGTGTGCTGAAAAAAAGACTGGTGATTGGGAATACCTGGTTTAAAAACAGATATACACAAGTATACGTATGTGAGTAGGAGAGATGGTTAGTGGGTATTATTAGATTATATATTAAATAGGCGAGTAAAAGAGAGACTTTTGGATGTAAATGTGCACAGAGGAGCAGCTGGTGAGATGTCTGATCACTATCTTGTGGAGGTGAGGAAGAAGATTTGTTGAGGTTTTGAAAAAAGATGAGACAATGTTAGTTAGAAGAGAGTGGTGAGAGTAAGTTAGTTTGGAACGGAGACTTGTATGAAGAAATTCCAGGAGAGATTGAGTGTAAAATGGCGAAAGGTTAGAGCAAATGAACTGAAGGGAGCAGGTGAGGAATGGAAGGTATTTAGGGAAGCAGTGATGGCATGTGCAAGAGATGCATGTAGCATGCGAAAGGTGGGAGGTGGACTGATCAATAAGTGTAGTTAGTGGTGGGATGAAGAAATGACGTTGCTGTTGAAAGAGAAAAGAGAAGCAGTTGGGTGGTACTTACAAGGGAGGAGTGCAAATGATTGGGAGGTGTTTCAGAGAAAGTGGCAGGAAAAGAGAGCAATTGAGAGTTGGAGTGAGAGAGTATCATTAAACTTAGGGAGCAGTTGAGAGTTGGAGTGAGAGAGTATCATTAAACTTAGGGAGAATGAGATGTTTTGGAAGGAGGTAAATAATGTGTGAAAGACAAGAGAACAATTGGGGACATCGGTGAAGGGAGCAAAAGAGGAAGTGATAACAGATAATGATGGAGTGAGTATTTTTTAGGATTGTTGAATATGTTTGATGATGGAGTGGCAGATGTAGGGTGTTTAGGTTGGGGTGGTATGCGATGTGAGAGAGCCAGGGAGAGAGGCTTGGTGAAAAGAGAAGAGGTGGTGAAAGCCTTGCAAAAGATGAAATCCAGCAAGGCAGCAGAATTGCATGGTATTGCAGTTGAATTTATTAAAAAAGGGGGTGACTGTGTAGTTGATTGGTTGGTAAGGATATTCATTGTATGTATGGATCATTGTAAAATGCCTGTGGATTGGCAGAATGCATGTATACTTTTGTATAGTGCCATTGTATAAAGGCAAAGGGGATAAAGGTGAGTGTTCAAAGTGGAGAGGCATAGTTTGTTGAGTTTACCTGGAAAATTGTATGTTAGGGTATTGATTGAGAGAGTGAAGACATGTACAGAACATTAGATTAGGGAGGAGCAGTATGGTCTCAGAATTGGTAGAGGGTGTGTGGATCAGGTGTTTGCTTTGAAGATTGTGTGTGAAAAATACTTAGAAAAAAAAGGTTGGATTTGTATGTGGTATTTATGGATCTGGAAAAGGCATATGACAGAGTTGATAGAGATGCTTTGTGGAAGGCCTTAAGAATATATGATGTGGGAGTTAAGCTGCTAGAAGCAGAGAGAAATTTCTATCAAGAATGTAAAGCATGTGTATATGTATGAAGAAAGGAGAGTGGTTGGTTCCCAGTCTGTGGTAAGGGTGTGTAATGTCACCATGGTTGTTTAATTTCTTTATGGATGGGATGGTGAGGGAGGTAAATGCCAAAAAGTTTTGGAGAGTGGGGCAAGTATGCAGTCTGTTGGGGATGAGAAGGCCTGGAAAGTGTCAGTTGTATGCCGATGATACAGCACTGGTGACTTATTCGAGTGAGAAATTGTATGAGTTTGTGGCTGAGTTTGGGAGAGTGTTTGAAAGGAGAAAGTTGAATGTAAATGTGAATAAAAGCAGGTTATTAGGTTCAGCAGGACTGAGGGACAAGTTAGTAGGGATATAAGTATGGATGGAGAAAAATTGGAGGGAGTGAGGTGTTTTAGATATCTGGGAGTGGACTTGACAGTGAATGGAACCATGGAAGCAGAAGTGAGTCATAGGTTGGGGGAGGGGGTATAGGTTTTTGGGAGCGATGAAGAATGTGTGGAAAGAGATAACATTATCTCGGAGAGCAAAAATGGGTGTGTTTGAAGGCATAGTAGTTCCAACAATATTATATGTGTACAAGGCATATGCTATAGCTAGGGTTGTACGGAAGAAGGCGGATGTGTTAGAAATGAAACTTTTAAGGACAGTATGTGGTGTGAAGTGGTTTGATCGAGTAAGTAATGAAAGGGTAAGAGAGATCTGGGGTGATAGAAAGAGTGTGGTTAAGAGAGTAGAAGAGAGTGTGTTGAAATGGTTTGGACATATGAAGAGAATGAGTGAGGAAAGGTTGGCAAAGAGGATATATATGTCAAAGGTGGAAGGAACAAGAAGTGGGAAACCAAATTGGTGGTGGAAGGATGGAGTGAGAAAGATATTGAGTGATTGCTCCTGGACATGCAAGAAGGTGAAAGGCATGCACAGAATAGAGTGAATTGGAATGATGTGGTATACTTGGATTAACTTGCCATCAATGGACTGAACCTTTCTCATACCACATGCATCTCTTGCCCATGCCATCTCTGCTTCCCTAAATAAATCCCATGCCTCACCAACTCCTCCAACTTCATTTGCTTTTACCTTTTGCCATTCTACACTCAATCTTTTGTGGTATTTCTACACACAAGTGTCTTTTCCAAGCTCACTTAATCTCACCACTCATTTTGCCCCTACATGCTCTCCTCTGTTTTGAAAACCTCCACAAATCCTCACCTTCACCTCCACAAGATAGTGATCAGACATCCCACCAGCTGCACCTTTCAACGCATATACATCCAAAAGTCTCTCTCTTACATGCCTATCATTAAAAACATAATCTAATAATGCCTACTGACCATCTCCTACTCACATATGTATACTTGTGCATATCTCTCTTTTTAAACCAGGTATTCCCAATCACCAGTCATTTTTTGGCACACAAATCCACAAGCTCTTCACCATTTCCATTCATAACACTGAATAGCCCATGTGCCAGAACATCCAGGTTTCTTTCCTCAAACATACTACACATCTCTCCATTCTTCTTATCTTGGTTACATCCATACACATTCAGACACCTGAGTCTGAGCCTTCAAGGAGGGTGAGCGCTCCACACTTGACTCCTTCTGTTTCCTCTTAGAAATTGAAATACAAGAAGGGGAGGGTTTCCAGTACCCCACTCCTGCCCCCTTTAGTCGCCTTTTACGACATGCGGGGAATACGGTGGAGGCGAAGGTGAAAATTTGTAGAGGCTTTGAAAAAGGAAGAGAGAATGTCAGGGAGAAGAGAGTGGTGAGAGTAAGTGAGCTTCAAAAGGAGACTGGTGGCTGATTCGAGTGAGAAACTACAGAAGTTGGTGACTGAGTTTGGAAAAGTGTGTGAAAGGAGAAAGTTGAGAGTTAAGTGAATAAGTGAAAGGTTATTAGGTTCATCAGAGTTGAGGGACAGGTTTGTTGGGATGTGAGTTTGAATGGAGAAAAAATTAGAGTAAGTGAAGTGTTTGAGACCTCCTCCTCCACCTCCATCTAATGCTCTGTGCCTGTTTTCACCCTCGAAGTCAGAAGCCTCCCTTTAAACTTAACTGGTATACTCAACACACTTGTACCTTTGTAGTTTAAGCACTTACCTTTATACAGTGGCACTACTCATGCATTTCACCAATCCTCAAGCACCACATCATGATCCATACATACACTGAAATTCCTTACAGACAATTAACAACACAGTCACCCCTTTCCTTAAGAAATTCAACTGTAGTACCATTCACTTCAGCTGTCTTGCCAAATTTCATCTAATGCAAGGCTTTCACCACCACTTCTCTCCACAGAACCACTCTCCATGACTCTCACTTTGCATACCACCCCAACCACAACACCCTACATCTCTCACTCTATCATCAAACACATTTAACAGTCCTTCAAAATACTTATTCCATCCCCTCCTCACTTCATCAATACTTATTATCACTTCCCGTTTTGCCCCCTTCACCAGTGTTCCCAATTGTTCTCTTGTCTTGTGCACATTATTTATCTTCCAAAACATGTTATTCTCCCTAAAGTTTACTGATACTCACTACCCCCAACTTTCATTTACTCACTTTTTCAACACCTGCACCTTCTTCTTCACCTCCTGTTACTTTCTCCCATAAATCTCCCAATCATTTGCACACCTTCCTTGTAAACACTGCCCAAACACCTCTCTTTACTCTTTCACTAGCAACTTGACCTCTTCCTCCCACCACTCACTACCCTTTCCAATCTGTCCTCCTCCCATCTGTCACATGCTATGTGCACCTTTTGCACATACCATCACTATTTCCCTAAATACCTCCCATTCTTCACCCATTCCCTTGCTTCATTACTCACACCTTTTACCATTTTACATTGAGTATTTCTTGCTATTTCTTCACTCAAGTCTCTTTTGCATGCTTACTCGCTTCTCACTGACATTGTTTCCCCATTTCTGAAAACCTCTACAAATCTTTACCCTTTCATCCACAAAATAGGGATCAGACATCCCACCAGCTGCCCCTCTTTGTATATTTGCATCCAGAAGTCTTTCTTTAACATGCCTGTCAATTAATATGTAATCCAACAATGCCTACTGACATCTCTCCTACTCACATGTGTATACTTCTGTACATCCCTCTTTCTAAACCAGCTGTTCCCAGTTACTAATGTTTTTTCAGCTCACAATTCCAAAAGCTGTTTACCATTTCCATTCCTAATACTGATTACCTTATGTGACCCAGTTATACCCACAACTGCCACATTTAAATCACCCATCACTAAAACCCAGTCTCTCACATTAAGACTGCTGACACACCCACTCAGCTGCTTCCAAAACACTTGCCTCTCATTATCTCTCCCCGTATGGCCAGGTGCATAAGAACTAATCTCTCGTAAGCACCCATCTCTCACCAACCACTTTCAACTTTACCCACATCAGTCTAGAATTTACTTCCTTACACTCTATCACACATTCCCACAACTCCTTCAGGAGTAGTGCAACTCCTTTCTTAGCTCTTGTCCCCCCACTAATCCTTGACTTTACTCCAAAGGCATTTCCAAACCATTCCTCCCTTTACCCTTGAGCATTGCTTCAATCAGAGCCAGAACATCCAGGATTCTTTCTTCAAACAAACTAAATATCTCTCCTCTCTTCTCATCTTGGTTACATCCACTCGCATTTAGATACCCCAGCCTGAGCCTTTGAGGAGGTTGAGTATAATGTACATCATCAATGTATATTATGATAAAACTGGGAAGAGGACCAACCCCTGTGGTACACTGCTCATCACTCTCACCTAGTCGGAGGCTACAAATTGCATTCTGTCGGTGAACCAGTCATAAACTATGCACTTAGTTCATCCCTACTTCTACATGATGCTGATTTACCTAGCATCCTGTTGTGTTGTACTTTTTTGTATGCCCTTATGAAAGTCAAGGTATATATACAGTATTACATCAAAGGGTACTGTTGAGTCCCAGTTGACATATATGATATTAAGAGAGAATATGACATTTTCCAGTTACAAATATTTGTCTTTATGTCCCACAGGATCAGAAGCCTCTCCAAGTTTATGGTATTCAGTATCTTGTAGACAATGCCACCCTAGCATTCATAGCTAGTGATGCTGACAAGAATTTGGTGGTGTTTACTTATAATCCTGAATCACATGAGAGTTCAGGGGGAACTCGTCTCATTAGGAAAGGAGATTTCCATCTGGGCTCCCATGTCAACTCTTTCTTCAGGTAAGATGCAGTGGTAAATATGTCAGTGTTTGTAGTATTTTTTCTGAAGATAACTTCCATACCTATTCTGCATCTTGTAGTTCTTTACAAAGGTGTCTGATAAGTTTTGTGAGGTAGTCAGACACACAACTAAATATACAACATTTATGGTTAATGCTTACAAAAAGCCTAAACTCTCACATGTTTTGAAATACTTTTGGAAAATGCCAATGAAAAATAATACACTAATATTCCACTGAACCATGCCCCGTTGTACCCCCATCTTTGACACTTAACATTCAAAATCTTCTGCATAGCTGTCCACACCAATACCCTTTACAGTGTCTTGATTCAGTGAGGTTTGCTAGCACTAGGGTCAAGGTTAAACTTACTCGTTAATAAGTTTGCCAGATTTCTGAGTTAGCCAGTATTTTGGAAAATAACGATGCATTTTCTTATTGGATGTATTGCAGATATTAATATATAGTCATGACATATGTAATATTTTCTCCCCTGGCAATTTATAGATTCAACAGTAGACTTGCCATATCAGTTTTTATTTTTCATTTTTCATACATACTCACTATTTCCTACATTAGCGAGGTAGCGTTCAAAAATAGATGACTTAGCCTTTGAGGGAAAACTCCTCACTTGGCCCCCATCTCTGTTCCTTCTTTTGGAAAAGTAAAACTGGAGGGGAGGATTTCCTGCCCTCTGCTCCCACCCCTTTTAGTTGCTTTCTATGACATGCAATTTTTATTTGGCCACAAAAATGTTGCATTCTTTTTATGGTATAGCACTAGCATAATCATCATCATCATCAACCAATGTTTGCCATATGTAAACAGTTGGTTTCTGTGTTTTCATTTAAGTTTCCATTGACCAATGTTTAGAAGTTTATGGAGAGTGATACATTTTCCACTCTCAGTCCATCACCACATTTGCTTCATCACCATCCTCTCTTCATCACCACCCTTACTCTCTTACTACCCTCACTCTGTCACATGTCTCATTTCATCACCATCTGAACTTCTTCACCACTGTCTCTTTCATCACCCAGTGGCTGTATCATACTCCCATAGGTAGAACTTGATATTCATAATTGTGTTATAGTTTAGGTTTTATAATGGATGCAGATGTACCTCTGACTTGTAAATACTGATAACAGTAGCCCAAGGATTAATTTATTATCGTACAGTTATTTCACATCCTGATATGTATTTAAAGTATCTTAATATAATCAGGATCATCCAAGAATGAATATAATAGTTGCCTGTTAGGAACCTTAGATTATTCATTATATACATTGCATTGTAACATGGATTATGCATATCCTTAGGATTCTTAGCATTGTATTAAAATTGCATGCACTGTGTGTCAGCTTCTGGATTCTCAGGGTTCATTTATAATGCTTAACACACAAATCAGGTCTTTGTTATTGTTTTTGTTGCCCATATAACTTGGCAGACACTTGAGGGATGGACTTGTGTTGTCATTGTCATCCATCCATCCATCCACCTTTCTAAAGTTGAACCTCCATACATACCCTTCATCATATAGTTCCTTATACACTATATGCAGTTGTTTCCCAGCATCTGAAGACTTCTGTGTTTGTAAGACCTTTAACTCTAGTTTGGATTTTTTATGAGATATACCACTTCATAAAAAGTTTTAACCTACTTTGAATTTTGCATGAGTTATACCAATTATAAAAAGGTTTAAGCCAAAAGATGATGATGCGGTGAAGATGGCCATGGAGCTGAACTGTAAAGTTCAAGTAGCTGGCTACTTATGTCAAGTGTAATGAAGGGATGGGTTAAGTGAAGTTGAGGGTTTAGTAAGTTGGTATACCTCATAACATGAAGAGAAGTCAACGTTTGGCCATGAAACTTTATACATTTGTTGCTCTGTCTAATATATAATGAAATGAATTGCGGAAGACTCATAAGAGGCAAGTGTTTTAGGAATATCTGTGTGTGTGTGTGTGTCAGCTGTTTTGATGTAAGAGACCAGGTGTTAGTAATGGGTGATTTGAAGGTGAGTAAAGTGGCAGTTGAGAGTATAATTAGGGGGGAATGGGATATTCAATATTATGAATGGAAATGGTGAACGTCTTGTGGAGTTGTGTGCTGAAAAAGGAATGGTGTGATTGGGAATACCTGGTTTAAAATGAGGGATGTACTCAAGTATACATATGTGAGTAAGTGAGATGGTTAGCAGGCATTATTGGATTACATGTTAATTGATAGGTGTGTAAAAGAGAGACTTTTGGATATAGATATGCTAAGAGAGGCAGCTGGTGGGATACCTTATGTAGTTTGGGGTGAAAATTTGGAAAGGTTTTCAGAAAAAAGGAAACAGTGTCAGTAAGAAGGGAGTGGTGAGAGTAAGTATTACTATAACATCCAATCTTTCTTGGAAACCCCACATTATGGGAATAGCTAAGGCTTCCTCTAAGAAGCTGGGTGTACTGTTTAGATGTCGTAACTTTTTCTCTTCTGAACAGCTGCTCCGTTTATACAAGG
>JAYMFT010025938.1:0-16217 GCA_038088735.1 Panulirus argus
GGGGAGAAATAGAAGATTGGACGTGGAAGGGGAGAAGTGAAGTGGGAATGAGGAAAAGACGCGAAGGATGGAACAGAAGAAAACAGAAAGAGATGGGCCGACTACAGACGAAGAGATGATGTGATAAGACAGGTGGAGGGGAGCTAAAATATGGGCTGGACGTCCAGGAAGCAGAAGCAGGAAGAAGGGAGAGTGTAGTGAGAGCAGGATGGAGAGTGGGCCACATGAACCCAACGAGAGGGAGAGGGAGTGTTAAAATGCATCAGACCAGAAGGTACGCGTGAGAGCACCGTTGGGGCAAAAAGGGTTTTTTGAAGACAGAAAAACAGAAGAAGTGTAATAACTAAGGGGGGAAAAAAACAGAGAGTGTGATATTAAAGTTTTCTTTATGCATTGGAGAGAGAGAGAGAGAGAGAGAGAGAGAGAGGGAAAAAATAATTGTCGAGTCATATCAGGTATAATTATATATAATTGGTCGATTATTTTTTTTTCTGTTATGGATGAGATAATTGGTCATGAAACGTCAAAATCTTCCTCCAATTATCATTCCTCTTGTCGTTGTTATCACCAATTTCCTGCGTCCCCATTTCCCATCTTCGCCTCCTTCCGTTGCTTTCTCCTCCTCCAACATCTTCTTCTTCCTCCTCCTCCTCCTCCTCCTCCTCCAACACTTGCTCATTACGCCCTCGCTCTCTGGGGCGGAGAGGGAGAGACGGACACACTTGCGCTTTAACAGCTCAGCGGAGAGGGGGCTGGACACACACACACACACACACACGCACACACTTTAACAGCCTCCACGCTGACTGGAATTAACCCATGAATGTTTGAGTGACAAGGTCCATAAATGTTGACAAAGCTTGTTCCCTCCCTCCCTCCCCGTCTCTCTCTCTCTCTCTCTCTCTCTGGGGAGCTTGGGGGAGGGGGGTAAGAAGCCGCCCCTTAGGAGAGAAGGGGGGGTGGTGGGAAGAAGGGTGGGGGGGGAGAGAGAGAGAGAGAGAGAGAGAGAGAGGGAGAGGAATGAAACATATTGACCGTCCTCGGAGTTGGAAAAAGTTCCACCTCCTTCCTTTCGACAACACAATACACGCCAGCTTTCTGCAGAAAGGCGTCAGGGCTGAGGCGTCTCTCCCAGGTTTACTGGGAACCCCCATGTCACTACTCTTAGCCTTCCTGGACGTCTATCAATATCCTCCTTGGAGATAGTTCCAGTCCTTCTGAGTATCTGAGGAGGATCAGTGTATCTATAGATACTCTGAGGCTATCTATCTCAGTACTTCGGTCAGTATCTTTAGGGATACCTGCAGATGTCTTCAGTATAAAACGAGTCTCTCGAGTTCCCAAGACTCGTTAGAAAGTGAGGACGCTGCAAGAGGCCATGATTTTGATAGGCCCAAAGACCGTGTTCTGTGTTTCCAAAGACCCCCAAAATCGTTATTCCGTTATCTGGATCACCGTTTCGGGATGGGAAGACTATGTTTAAGAGAGGCCTTGAACATCCTGATGCCATTGATAATGAGATCACCAGGCCAGTAGTATGGAAGGCAAGGAATGCCTGACTCAGCCCCTCCAGTGTGGGAGAGACTTTATGACCCAAGACTTGAGAGAGAGAGTGAGAGGGTTTAGTGTTCTTCCACCCTACTCAGGAGTTGTATATCTCTCCATTAGCGTCCGTGTCACTTGTCAAGGGCGTCTCCAGCAGCCACGCCGCCCCCGTGCAAGTGAGGGTTTTATGACACGGTGTTGACACCAAGTGGCACACCTGACATACATAACTCACAGCCTGACACGTGTTTACATTCGTCAGTGGCAGGTATGTGTATGTATAAGTGTGTGTGTTATGACCCCCACCTGGTGAACTTAAAGACGGGTGGCTCCATCGATTTTCTTTATTTGTATTTTTGTCTCGATTATTTACGTGACTCGTCTTCATTAAGGCCCTTCGGTATCTCGAGGCCTCCCTCCAGCAGGAGGGAGGGGGGGTCTGGAGGGAAGGAGGATAGATGTAGTGGAGGGAGGAAAGGTGAAGAGTACCACTCCATCCTCACCCTACACCTAGACATCAGCTTCGCCCATCTTCCCTGTGAGAGGGAGGGAATCTGGAGGGAAGGAGGTGAAATGGAGGGAAGCAAGAGAGGTGGAGGGTTCGACCCCTTCCTCACCTGACACTAAGCATCAGGTTCAGCCTCCCGGAGGAGCTTAATGAAGCTCGGGTTTAACAGCATCATTAACAAGGCCGAGTTGGTAAAGGCCACGTCCCTCCACCTACCACCCAGGCCACCTAGCTTACCACCTCCTTCACCTTAGCATCCTCTTCCTCCTCCTCCTCCTCCTCCTCCTCCTCCTCCCCTTCACCTACCATCCTCGTCCCACCTCCCCCCTTCACCTAAACCGACCCCTTAACCACTTCTTCACCTTCTCCACCTCCCTTACAGGAGCTGTTTTTTCAGAGCAACATCAAGATATATTCTTGGACTGTACACATCTAATGACCTTATGTCTGGCCCAAGTCTCTCCTGGATCCTGCATGTCAGCGCTGGCTCCTATGGGACTGACGTTGCCTATGGTAGGACGAGTAGGAGGGTTCCTTCACAACAGGACAGACCATTTCTTTTTAAATCCCATGTGGCTCATTTGGTGGTCCTCTCGACATATCCTGTTTTCGAGTCCCACTGGTAGAGATGGGTATTTGGGTACTTCCCACGGACGTACGAATTGATACTCTGGTGTCATTTGCCGTTATCAGAGTTCCGTTAGCCGTTGAGAGATGGGGATCCGATACCCGTTAAGGGACTGAGCACCCGTTACCCGTTGAAGGATGGGTCTGTTTCACCTGTTGAAGGATGGAGCGTCAATGTCCGTTTAGGGACTCATTACCGTTACCTGCTGTGGGACTAGCCTCCGTTACCCGTTATGGGATCGAACTCTGTCACCCGTTGTGGGATCGGATTCTGTTACCCGTTGTGGGATCGAATTCTGTTACCCGCTGTGGGACTAGCCTCCGTTACCCGTTATGGGATCGAACTCTGTCACCCGTTGTGGGATCGAACTCTGTTACCTGTTGTGGGATCGAATTCTGTCTCCCGCTGTGGGACCAGCCTCCGTTACCCGTTGTGGGACCGAATTCTGTTACCCGTTGAGCGCGTAGTGTTCTCCAACACCAAACGATGGATTATTTTATCAGCAGATGTGTACACTATTGTATCGACTCCCGACCATTGGGTAACAAGATGTATTGTATTTCAGCTCCCAAACAGACCGAGCAACACCTATCGCCTTTGCAGCCCCCAATCAGAGCCAACACCTGTTGCCTTGCGGAAGCCAATCAGGACACTGCTCAAGCACTGTCTCACTGCTCGGTCCTCCACGGACAGTGACTAGGTAAACACAACGGATTTTCTGTGAAGTCACTGGGGAAATATATATTGTTAGGAATTCTGATTATGATTAGGAATGATTGCTTGAGATTATCGATTATAACAAACTCATATTGGAATACATTCTTTATTACTAAATTACGTGGATCTTTATATCCAGGGTGATATTCATCATTTACTCCTTCAACTGCAGTCCAGGTAATATGAATACATAATGAAAGATATCGTTTACTCCGAAAGGGGGGCAAGAGAAACGCATCGTGCCTCTTTCTTAAGAAAGGAGGTAGAGAAAGGGTTTCAAAGCAGAGGCCACAGTTTCTTAGACAATGTAGAAAATACTAAGAACATAAACGTAAGAATACTGTACAACATACTTCCTCAGCGAAATAAATTTTAAGTATGGAATTAAACCACAGAATTCCTTTCGAAAATATAATGTTTACTGATGTAGACTGAAGTCTGTCGCATTGACTGTATCATACAGTCCTTACACAGCCAGTGTATTAGGTTAATACGGGTTGTGCTATACATACTGTATACGTGATGTATTATGCTAATGAAGCTGTATAACGTGAACTTGAATGTGTGATTCAGTACGTTAATTTGGTTATAAGTATAAAACCCTGTATATTTTACGTATATGTTTTCCATTGTATTTTGCAGTATATGGTATACTAAGCTTTAAGCACTGCAGTCCATAATGAAAGATATTCAAATGAAATCAAAGCTGTACTTACGTGATGAGATACACAGCTCAATCATAGCTTACGTCTGTGCTAGAAATGTGATAGCAGTTGCTGAAGCAAAGTATATATAGCAATAGATTATATAGAAAAGCTCTATTTCTGCACACTGTCCACGGCTGGGTGTGATGTTACGATGCAGCCATTGTCGTAAAATCTAGTTACCCGAGTGTACTGTATAGGCTGAGGGGTCTACAGCAACCTCAACTTTAAGAAAAAAAAAAAAAGGTTCCTTTAAGCGATCGCACTCGCTGTCCAGATCCTATTTCACGCCGGGGTGAATGTCTGTGAAATAGAAAATAGAGAACCAATTTTACATTTCCGTTTTCACCGAAGACCATCCAATGCCTGTCAAAGGAGGGGGAAATGTGCCTTGGGATTATTAGGTTTGCAGGGAGAACCTGCTAATTACGTCTACCACCAAGACCACCACCACTACCACAGCCACCACCACCACCACCACACGCCTCCAACATTGGCTTCTGCCACACTCGCATATACGATACCTCTCCAGCACCGTCTCCTGCCACACGTACGCCTGACCTGTAACCTCTCTACCACACCAACACTACCACCACGGCCTCCACCACCGTCTTCTACCACACATACGTGAAACGGGGCCTCTCCACCACACCACTACCACAATTTCCTCACTCGGGAATAAACCCTTTAGAAAAATACTCTTAGACATACAGAACATAGGGCTAAACTACCATGCACTTAGACCACAGCCGCACAAATACTTTAATAATATCAGTTATCAGTAAATAAATGTCTTTAAGAATAACATTTTGTACGTGTTTGAAATTTCTTTTTCCTTGCTGAGTCGTGGCAAAAATATCCTCCTTTCCCCAGAGTGAATCCTGCGGCTGGAATGAAATCAGAACGTGTTTCCAGTCTCTCCTTTCCTATAAACATTTCCATGTTGGTGTATTCTCCGTGCGCAAAACACATGGTGTTGTTGCATACTCATTATCCTGCTGGATGGTGAGCCGGAGGGAACGGTGCGTGGGGTGAAGCACTGTGGTTGTTTGTTGGGTGGGTGTGAAGGAGCCTTCTGCTTTACTGTCCTTTCTCCATCTATAGTGGTGGGTGGGGAGGAGGAGCCTTCTTCTGCTTTATTATCCTGTCTCCCTCTATAGTGGTGGGTGGGGAGGAGGACCCTTCTGCTTGACTACCCCGTCTCCATCTATAGTGGTGTGTTGGGAGGACCCTTCCTTGCTTTCCTATCCTCCGTCACCATCTGCGTAGATTAGAAATACCGGGGGGGGGGACGACAGGCATCACACCAGAGACCACACAACACGGACCCCACTCAAGCATCACAACGAACCAGCTGCAGTAAAGGTCCGTTTATGTCGGCCCAAAGACCCATTGACCAAGATCGAAGCAAAGATCGAAGCAGAACCTAACCTAACCTAACCTAACCTAACCTAACCTAACCTAACCTAAGCTCAGATTAGGACCCCATTCAGTTAGGACCACGGTAGAGGGGGTTGGAAGGGGGAGGCACTTATGGACGGTAAGGGTCGCTCGTAGACGGTAAACGACGGGTTATAGACGGTTAGGATCACCCGTAGACGGTAAAGGAAGATCCGACGGAACACTTCTACTAAAAGTAATGGCACGCGCTCCTCTCTCTCTCTCTCTCTCTTTCTCTCTCTCTCTCTCTCTCTCTCTCAACAACTCCTCCCCTCATATCTTTTCCATTCACCCCCCCCCCCCAACCTCTTCCACATTTTCTCTTCAGTAGCACATTCTAATCTCAGCCCGATGGCATTTAATGAGGCTTCAGATTCAATTAACATTCTCTGTTTACATAAATCCTTACGCTAATTGCTTTTAAATTACTTGGTAATAACGTTTCCTGTGATCGTAATTGATATTGGAAAAGTAAATCTTTTTTTCCCTTTTCCTACTTAATCCCACAAGTACTGCATGTTTTTATGACACATACTCCACGCCAATACCAGCAGTGACGCTCTGCACCCGTCGCACTCTTCCCCCGTCACACTTTCCACCCGTCACAGTCCTCTGCGCCCGTCACGCTCTCTACCCCGTCACAATCTTCATCCGTTAATCTTCTCTGTACCAGTCACACTACCTACCTGTTACACTCCTCTCCACTCGTCACACTCCTCTCCAACCCGGTCACACTCTCCACCCGTCACACTCCTCTCTACCCGTCACACTCCTCTCCAACCGTCACACTCCTCTAGACCCGTCACACTCCTCTCCACCCCGTCACACTCTCCACCCGTCACACTCCTCTCTACCCGTCACACTCCTCTGCGTCTCTCACTCTCTTCACCCGTCACACTCCTCTCTTCCCGTCACACTCCCCTGCGTCCCTCACGCTCTCCACCCGTCACACTCCCCTGCGTCTCTTACGCCCTCCACCCGTCACACTCCTCTGTGCCCGTCACACTCCTCTCCACCCCGTCACACTCCCCACCCATCACACTCCACGTCACACTTCTCTCCACCCGTCACACTCCTCTCCGGCCCGTCACGCTCTCCACCCGTCACTGTCCGTCCCTCGTATTTGTCTAGTTGATTACAGACATAGCCAACCCTTCCAGATATAGAGCTTCATTTCCAGCCATGGAACCTCCCCAGCAAGGCTGTCCAGGTCCCCCCCTCCTCGTGGTCCAGCCTCGCTGACAATCGTCCGACATACCTTTCCAGGAATCCCTTTCTTTTTCCAGACATCCTCTCCTCTTCCAGTCATCTCCATTACACATTCCAGTCACCTCCTTTGCCATTCAGTCCTCTCTTGCCAAACCTTGCGCCCTGTGAGACATTTTTTCCTTCACATTACCCAACCATGTCTTTTCTAAGACATATATATATATATACCCGCTCTCAGACATAAATCTCCACTCTGCATCATCCACTTCCACTCTAAGACATCCATCTCCACTTCCAGACATCCTCTTCCACATACCAGGCATCTGTTTCCACTCAGAGCCATCCACCTCCACTCTGACAGAGCCTCCTCCACTCAAAGATGTCCCCCATCCCATTAAACAAACCCTTTGACACGACACCAGAATACATTTTCTCGTATCATCTACACATACAACATACGTATGTGTGTCTATATCATGTGTACAGGCGAGGACACATATATACACATACACACACACCACCTTCACACATGACACATATGTGGCCCACGTATCTTCCAAGATGTACACATGTGAACACCTGGGCGTTAATGCCAGAGCCACTCAGACCAGACCTGTTGAGGAGGCCTGTTTCCCTCAACCTAATATTCCACACGGCAACGGTAATTCCCGTTGGATCCTAACCCCTCGTCTCTGTCTTCGGAGTCTACCATTGCCTGATATTACTATTTACCCGTGGGGTAAATGATAATATCAGGGAAGTCCTCCCTCCCCAGCTATGTAGGATGAGAAGAGCTTATATTCTTTTCTTGCCAGGAGGTCGCAGAAGACGGAACATTAACACCGCTGGCGAGGTCCGGGAAGGGGCTCTTGGTGAGGCGGGTGAAGATATCAGCCATGAGGTAGGCGTGTGAGATATTCAGCAGCCGACAGCCGCCTCCTCTACCTCCTCCGTCTCCTCTTCTACCTCCTCCGTCTCCTCCTCCTCTTCCTTCTCTTCCTCCTCCTCCCCCTCCTTCTTTCTCTCCTCTTCCTCCTCCGTTTCTTCCTCTTCTTCCTCCTCCGTCTCTTCCTCCTCCTCCTCCGTCTCTTCCTCTTCCTCCTCCTCCTCCTCTGTCTCCTCCTTCTCCTCCTCCTCCTCCGTCTCTTCCTCCTCCTCCTCCTCCTCCTCCTCCTCCTCCCGTCACTCTCACGACCCAGGAGGGAATGTGTGAGCTGCTCTCACCTCAAAAACTGGAAAAAAAAAAGTTGAAGGATACGCCCACAAACCACACAATACGCCCACAAACCACACAATACGCCCACAAACCACACAATTACGCCAGTAGGTACTCGGTACGCCCACCAACCTCCCCCCCCCCACCCCTTAAGGCCTTCGAACCGGGATAGCACTATACTCACACCAGACATAAACAAGTTACTGAGACGAAAGCGCAATACAACCAGACACACCCACACACACACACACACACAAGGACACATACTACAAAACACTCCAAAAGCAGACACCATATTCTTTAATAAACTGTTAAATGTCTCTCTCTCTTAATGGAAGTAATTAGTAACTTTGCATTAGGTGATTAAGAGCCAGTAATTGGTCTGTCGCTTGGGAAGTGCAGTCGTGTGATGAGACGAGGAAGGGCCAGTGTTGACAAACATTAAGCTTACCAGCTGGTCTGTCGAACAGCTGATGTCTGTTTACCAGCTGACGGCTGTTTGTTTTCGTACGTCAGGAGGTAAACAAGATGGTTTGCCACCACGCAAGTGTTTGTTTGTCATTATTCTGTCGTTGTTTGCACAATCACTGGCAGCTTGATATTGCTGAGTGAAGATGATTCTTGGCTCGTTATGACCACTAGCGCCACTCGTAACAAGTGGCTCTAGCCGACACTAAAGAATAGATAGAGAGGAAAGCAGAACGTACGGTCATGGTATTTTCTTAATGGTGGATCGGTATACGTTACTCAGATCACAAGGATGTTGGCCAGAAGTTGCTCCTCTGAGTAACCAATCTGACGCTGAATAACTGCAACTTATAACGCATATTAGAATAACATTTTATCTTAATACATTTAATATTCTACATTCAGACTTGCTTGAAGTACACTTAAGGTACTTTACTACATCTGATTTAGTGGGATGTTGCTATCATATGGTGGATAAGTAAGTACTTAAAAGACGTTGGATACTTCTTACTTATAAACGCTCGATTCTCCTCCATGCCTCCAAGGCACCTCCGAAAAGAGATGAGGAACTGGTATGAATCTTTGCAGAGGGAAAGAGAGGGAATCACATATTCTTTTGATTCATCCATGTTATTGTCGAACAAGTCCCCGTCCAAAGCAAGACCCTAGAAAGCAACGGTATCTCAAAAGACTCTTTCAACACTGTTCAAGAGGTCGTAGATCCTGTTCTTTATCTAAATACCTGCCTTTTGAATAGCCTTCTTGTCCTTGGATTATTTCTAATCATTATATGTCGTAACTGAGGCGTTACCGGACTCCGCCTGCGTGTGGTAACGCCGCGAGTGAAGAAAGGTGAGGCTGTATCATCGTCTATAGGCGAAAATGGGGAGGATAGCCTCGTCGAAGATTCCAACACTTCCCTGCTACTGATTAGAGTGCAGCCCCAAAGGTGCAGGGGCCCTATAAAATGGGTTCTGGTCTTGTATGATTAAGTGATTAATAATTAATCTTGATTAGGATCATAGCTTTTTTTTTTTATCCTCAAGGGTTAATGTGCTATGGGAGATGCTCATAGTGTCGGTCTACGTAGTTATTTTACGAAGACTTACACCCATCCCGTCCAGATGTATCGCTGCCCCCTGTCTGTGTCTCCCCCAGCGTCCGTGGCGTATATTGTCTGTCTCCCCCAGCGTCTGTGCCGTCTCTCGTCCCCTTCTCCCCCAGCGTCTGTGCCGTATCTCGTCCCCTCCTCCCCCAGCGTCTCTGCTGTCTCTCGTCCCCCTCCTCCCCCAGTTTCCGCACCCTTCCCCCACTCCCCCCATCTCATGCCCCCCCCCCCCCTCCCCCCCCACTCTTACCCCCCCCTCCTCCTTACCCCCCCCCCCAAAACGTCCGCCAGAGAAGGTCATGCGGGAAAAACTCGGGAGAGGTTCATCCTCTGTGCAATTACATGAATGGCTTCGACGTCGGGGCGACCTCCTCTCTCCTCCTCCTCCTCCTCCTCCTCTCTCCTCCTCCTCCTCCTCCTCCTCCTCCTCCTCTCTCCTCCTCACTCTTCCCCCCCCCTCCCAAGGCATCAGCCCCAGGTGAAGCCAGCCAGGTGGATCCTATTTGTGCAGCAATTAACTTCAGACTAATTCCCTATTTTTCCCGGGAAATTGGGTCCCGAGTGAGGAGTTGGTGGGTTCGTCAGGAGCGCACGGGTGATTAGGCCTCGATGAGGATAATTGGCGGTAGTTACGGGTCTGAATGGCTGGTCCAGGAAGTCTAGCAGATGGTTCAGGAGGGTCCAGGAGGAGGAGGAGGTAGTTCAGTAGGGTGTAGAAGGAGGAGGTGCTTCAGGAGGGTCCAGAAGGAGGAGGAGGTGCTTCAGGAGGGTCCAGAAGGAGGAGGAGGTGCTTCAGGAGGGTCCAGAAGAAGGAGGAGGTGCTTCAGGAGGGCCCAGGAGGAGGAGGAAGTGCTTCAGGAGGGTCCAGAAGGAGGAGGAGGTGCTTCAGGAGGGCCCAGGAGGAGGAGGAAGTGCTTCAGGAGGGTCTCGAAGGAGCGTCTTGCTACTCTCTCCACCAGTCTTCCTCTCTCTCTCTCTCTCTCTCGTCGCCCTCTCCAACACTCCCTCTTCCCCACTCAACGCAGCTGTCCTCTCTCTCAGCTGTTGCTTCCTCTCAGCTGTTGCTTCAGTTCTCGTCGTAAATTGAGTATTATCTTCGTCAGCTGGAGTGCCTCTCCGGGTTCCTCTCCTCTTGTGTTCAGACGTACGTGTGTGTGTGTGTGTGTGTGTGTGTGTGTGTCTGTGTGTGTGTCTGTGTGCCTCTGTATACCACATTACACTTTAATACATTACTCCACACATCACTGTACCGCACTGCAGTATGCTACAGTGCCATACACTGTACCACAGTACCATACGTTTGATAAACTGGTGTCATGCA
Organism: Panulirus argus; assembly: GCA_038088735.1. Classification (NCBI taxonomy): domain Eukaryota; kingdom Metazoa; phylum Arthropoda; class Malacostraca; order Decapoda; family Palinuridae; genus Panulirus; species Panulirus argus. The sequence continues at coordinate 10,865 of JAYMFT010025938.1, forward strand.
CCGTAGGTCTGTGTCTTATCTTGTGCCAAAATGTCATATACAATTTGACAGCTCCCATACATCATATATCAGAGCACATCACTAGAGGAGGGGCCGGAAACGAGAAGGGATTACCAGGCAGGGGTGAGGGGCAGTGTGTGGGTGTGGGTGTGTGTGTGTACAGAGGGGGCAGAGGGAGAGCTTGAACACCACGACGAATACAGTGCAGAGATGAATGTGTGAGGGGACGGAGGAAGAGAGAGAGAGAGACAGGCAGACAGACAGACAGAGACAGAACTACAAGGAGACAAACTCTCGGGAGACAGAATGAAATCTGGGACGTAAGTAAACGACAGAAATTAGTGACAGCTGAAAGAAGTGTTGCTTCTATTCGCAAAAGCTAAGCTGATCACTGTAGCACATACAAAGGCACAGAGAATAGTGGGCAAAGCAAATAGAGAGATGTTCGCGCACGGGGAGAGACAAAGAGAGGAGGAGAGATAGAAACAGGTGAGCCTACGAGACAAGAGTACATATTTGAGGAGGAGGAGGGAGAGAGAGAGAGAGACAATGAGAGACACCGCGAAAACATAAAGAGCTGCTGCATGTTAGAGAGAGAGAGAGAGAGAGAGAGAGAGAGAGAGAGGAGAGATATGAGCCAGAGTTTTCGAGAGATGAAAGCTAGCGTCGATCAAGGCAGTGAAACAAAATGAGACACTTTACACCACCCATAAGTAAACCAGAGGAGAGATAGACACTTTACACCACTTTGTAAGTGACTAAGCTGATTAAAGAATGAAAAAGGAAGGACTCAGTTTTCGGCAGAACATTGAGGGAACTAGCGTCTCTCACCTCCTGCCCTTGAAGCGTTCGGGAGAACAAAGTAGAGCTGGAGTCTTACGCCTCCTGACGAAGGGGGACGTCCTCTTCCTGCACCAGCAGGAGCCTCCTCCTCCTCCTCTTCTCCGGAAATATATTTATGGTAATTTATGCGTAGCTGTCGGGAGACATGTGGCTGGCTGTGTCTGAGGCTCCCACGCTACTTAGCTGTCAGCTAAAAGCAGCTTCCACCCTCAGGTGGATTATCTGAGGGGAAATTTGTTTAGCTAGGTTGAAGGAGAGGGGGAAGACCCGCTGTGTTGTCGACCAGCGTGTGGTCTGTTTTGATGGCTGTCGATACGTACGAAAGGTTTTCGGCTTCCACGGGTTGTTTTTTTCCTTCCTCGTTATTATCCCCGTCGTTTATGAGCACAAGGGGACGACCCTTGAGCTCAGAGGTACGACTGTCGAGCACGACGCGCGAGGAGAGGTGGTTGTACACGACATTGGTATAGGTAGGTGTGGTGGCCTGGGATTTGCCCCCGACACTTGTGAGGGAGGCTAGAAACCATCCTGTCATTCTCAAGTCCCGTACCGTAGCGCTCAAGGCTCGTACCGTCATGGTGCAGGATCGTACCGTCATGCTGAGGGCTCGTACCATCATGGTGCAGGCTCGTACCATCGTGTGAGAAGGGGCTAGTTTCCCCCCTCCCCTCCCTCTCGACCTGTCGTTCAGGAGGGAGAGGGTCTATTAATGATATACAGGGCAACGTATTGGAGGCAGCGCGAACGGGGCGTGTGTCCATCAGGTCCCCATGTTGACAGTGTGGCACGGATATCACAGTGCCTCGGTGGGGGGGTGGGTAAGCCTTGGCACCCGGTTCTGTATTATATCCCTCGGCACTGACGGCTGACTGACGGGTCAGGTGGTGATGGCAGCCCCCCCCCCCCCCCCCCCAGAGGGCCATTGGTACTATCCCGACACCCGTTAGAACAGGCACTGACGCCCTGACCGGCAGGGTCAGGTCAAGGGTCACGTGATGTGTTAAATGTGGGAGGGTTTTTTTTCAGTGGGTGTGATACCTGGACGAGAGGGGGCTCCCTCGTGGCTTGGATCAGGCCATTGCTGGGGGCCACACCTTGGCTGGGACCCCACCATAGCTGAGACCACACCATGGCTGAGACCACACCATGGCTGAGACCACACCATGACTGAGACCACACCAAGACTAAGACCACACCATCACCATAGGAACCCCACACGCCCTAAGAAAACACGAGCTCAGAAGAGAACCAACTTTAAAACCGTAAATAAAAATGTATGAGGAAGTAATATACCCCCAGCCAGAATATATTTTTCCTCTCCAGTCTCTTCCTCTATGATGAGGCTGGAGTCTCGCTTCCTATTCATATGCTAAGCACGTCGGTGAGAGAGAACGCTGGCACACTGGTATTTCCTATGCCAGATACACACACACACGCGTTCGAAACCATCTGCTGGCAAAGTGGTTTCCTCAGGCGGTGCTCGTCACGGGTGATGGTGGTGGAGGCTGGTGTGTGTGTGTGTGGTGGGGGAGGCCAGGGTAAAGGGATTCGAACGGGGAATGAAATGTTGTCTTGACTTACCGTCTATTGTCCACGTGTGGCGTGGACAGAAGGGGTGATTGTTTTGGTGTAGTATATCCCTTCCGGACGGTGGGAGCCTGTCATTATCACTGTCGTGTCATCTGGCATTTCTCTGTGGCCTTTGACATGACACCTGGCGTTTCTCTCTCTCTGCCCTCTGACATGACACATATCATCGCTCTCGAGCTACATGACACCTAGATCCCCCCCCCGACACGGCGTCTGTTACTTTTCTCTGGCCATATGACACCTAGCTCTGGCTACACTATACGTGGCATCTCACCCACTCTACGTGACACCTGGCACCTCTCAACAGACATGGTAAATGGTAAGTTGACAGCCTGGAGCTCAAGTCTAACTTTACTATTGTCTGTATAACAAATGTGAAGGTGATGCATGTCATTGGTGATGGGATGCATGACACAGTCATGTTCATTTTATCATATGACTTTCATGAAGATATTCCATTCAGGCATTTACTCCTGCAAGGTATTTTTTTTTTTATATCTGTTTTCTGTCCGGCATGGTGCCAAAGGGAGTGAAGGATGGAGAGAGAGAGAGACAGGGAGAGCCTTTGCTCTGCTGTTCTTTTTTTCTACTGCTTTTAAGGGGACTCCTTTTTCTTAAGTAGCGTTAAGGCCAGACCACCTTGCATGGACCTTGGGTCTCTGTCGTCAGTGTATCTATGCAAGTCTCTCTCTCTCTCTCTCTCTCTCCCTCGTACACTCCCTCAACTACGCCTCTTCACACTTCCATCTCCCTCCTAGGTAGAAGAAGCCCCCAACACCATGGCTTCCCGAATCGACAACCCTTTATCCCCCCCCTTCCCATGCCCCCTCCCCCCCCAAGTTCCTAACCCCCCCCCACCCCCCATTTCCATCGTATCGACTGGAAGTCTGAAAAAAATCGCCACAGGGGGATGGATAAGCGGCACCTCCTGATTTCCCCAGGGAGGCTCCTACTGTCGGATCATTTCGGGGTGTATTGACATCATGCTAAATAAGGGGTCAATGGTCGATAATTACCCCTCTCACATGACTCGACGAATCTCATTTGGCCCGTTACGAAAGGGTTTGGAAAAGTGTGTGAATGTCTGTGACGACCCCCATCATCCTCGCTTTGATCAGTCTTCTCTTACTGCAAGATCGGTTCTTCGTTCTGGTCCTAGTGTGTCGCACGAGAGAAAGAATCTAAAAGATTTTATCTTCTTTACGTCAGAATAAGTTTCGTGAACCCCAAAATGCATATTTGGAAGCCTGTGTCGTGTGTGCGTGTGTATGATTACTTATGGGGAGGGGGTTCTACACTCGTGGAACCCCATCATCTGAACCTCGTCTGCTAGGACACGATTTTTTTGAACATGCATAAGTTTCGACATTTTGGGAGTTTTTCCATTCAATTTCTACTCTCATACAATGAGAGTGCTTTCTACACATCTTTTCCAAAAGGTAGTTATACATCCTTTCTTGGGTGAATAATCTTTGGCTGGGGTGGACAGTCTTCTGCTGGGGGTGGGCTGTGCCTCACTGGGGTGGACAATCTTTTGCTGGGGTAAACAGACCTTTGCTGGGGTGGGCAGTGCCTTACTGGGGTGGACAATCTTTTGTTAGGTTGGACAATTCTTCTTTTTCGTACGATCGCAGGCCAGTGGACCAGCCGGTGCGTTGCGTTCTGAGCTCAGCCAAGGGGAAAACTGAACCTGCACCGGACGGAGCCGCCCCTCCCCTCCCTAACCACACCTCCCCCCACCCCACCCCCATCCCCACCCCCCGTCTCCAGCTGCACCATAGCCTTTCCCCCCCACCCGTCTCCAGCTGCACCATAGCCTGTCCCCCCACCCGTCTCCAGTTGCACCATATCCTGTCTCCCCACCCGTCTCCAGCTGCACCATAGCCTGTCCCTCACCGCCTCCAGAACACATAAGACGAGCTGACGTCTTCAGCCGCCCACAGGAGAAGGAAATTCGAAAAAGAAAAAAAATTCGGAAAATCCATTTAGCTTGTTACCCGTGGATTGGGGAGTTGGGGTGGTGGGAGGGGGGGGGCCTCGGATTTCCCTGGAATATAGATTTTCCATACCCTCAAAAAGGCTGCCTGGAGAGAGGCAGTCTGTCAGGTTTCGTTGCCTGGAAGGTCTGCTTGAAGAGGCAGGGGCACCGCTTCAGTGTGGCATGGAAAGCTCGTCTTCTTGCTGGAGCTGGTCGGAGGCCCTGCCTTCGACTGGAGCGCAAAAGACCTGTTGCTCGCCGGGGTCTGGAAGCAAGGACGGTGACAGCCTACTGCTGTTGGTGGCACCTGAAGACGCGGTCTTGGAATCTACGCGTCTGATACTTGGAGGAGGCGACCTGGAAACCACATATCTGAGACTGGAAGGAGAAAGCGACCTGGAAACCTCATGGCTGATGCTGGAAAGAGAAGGCGGCCTGGAAACCACACAGCCGACGATGAAAGAAGGCGAGCGACCTGGAAACCACACCCCCGTGGCTGGAAAGAGAGGGCGACCTGGAAACCACAGTCCGAGACCTGGAGGAGAAGGCGAGCGACCTGGAAACCACATGCCTGAGGCTGGAAGGAGAAGACGACCTGGAAACCACATATCCGAGGCTGGAAGGAAAACGTGACCTGGAAACCACATATCCGACGCTGAGAGGAGAAGGCAATTGACCTGGAAGCCACACTCCCGTGGCTGGAAAGAGAAGGCGACCTGGAAACTACATATCCGAGGCTGGAAGGAAGAGTCGGGCGACCTGGAAACCACATGGAAGAGGAGGCGACAGGCAACCTGGGAACAATTCGTCAGCTCCTGGAAGAGGTGACCTTTGAGCCACACGCTGGAAGCGTGGACGGACCCGTTCCAGGTCGAGCCAGAACAACTCACAACCATGAAAATATGATCGTAACCCCAGTAGCCGGGGGGGGGGGGGGGGGGG